>BSBK01002847.1:920000-1167500 GCA_027943335.1 Chamaecyparis obtusa
AGAACAATCCCTAGGCCTAGAAGGGTGTAGAGACTATGGTTAATTGTCTTGATATCACCATCATGAGGAAATTTAATGTATTTGTGAATAGGAGGAGCAATAGCTTGCCTGGAAAACAACCAAGGGAGACCAAGCTTCACTTGAAATTGATCGGAAGTAGGGATGAAAACAAAAGTACTATCCACCACTTTACCACAAAGCTCAATAGGAAAGGAGATGGAACCATGAGGTCTATAAAGAAAGCCATTACATGTGTGAATACAAGAATCTGTCGTATCATAACATTCACCATAGATGTAGGATCAACAAGACAACCATATGAAGGGGTCCTAGAAACCCTAGTGGCAATGTAAAGTAGACCATCAAGAGCCTTAACGGTTTCAGAATGGTCAAACGTAATAACATGATATCTACTACATTTAGGTTGAGGTTTTGGTTTAGGATGAGGTGGAGGTTCATGCTCCACATGATTAACAACATGCATATTTTTTTCTATTTATATTTCATCATAGGCAATATACATAGAAGATGAAGAAGGTTGGGAAATAGTGTTTGTAGAATGTAATGGTAAACGATTGGTATAAATCTAAAGATTTCAGTTAGGAGGCACAATAGATTTTTTTCCACTACTATCATCAGCATCAAAAAATAAAGCATTGGAATCAGTCAAGTCTTGTATAGTATTTCTCAAGGAATATAACCTCTCGATATTTGGAATCAAAGGATTTCGAAGCCATTGTAGTAGGATGAACGATTTTAATAGGAGGAAATTTAATGATATTAGCATTTAAAATTTTTTACATTATAGTTTTTAAAGACTTAGAAGGAGGAGTATACTTACAATTCGGGCAGAAAATAGGTGAAGAAGAGGTGACACCTTTGGATGCAACAACTACTTGTTCATCTACCATATTCGACCCCTTGTTAATCTTGACATAGTTGTTTGGTTTGTGATATTTATTCTGATTAGAGGTGGCACCGCTCTTATCAATAGGTACATGATCCATTGGAGTGGTGCTCTCAAATTTACTTACTTGTAATTGATAGTGGTGAAGTGTTGCACAAAGTTGGGAAAAATAGGTAAATTTAGTAAGCATAATCTTATCTCCAATATCTTTTTGTAAATTAGAAATAAACATATGTTGTATATCAATATCATGCACATAATAATAAATATGAGCATATAAATTCTTAAATATACCAATGAAATTAGTAAATGTTTCTTTCACTCCTTGTTTACAATACATCAAATTAGTCAAAGATACTTGCAGACCAATATTGTTTCAAAATTGTTGTATGAATTCATTAGCAAGATTTTGGAAAGAATCAATAGAACAAGGAGGAAAGGAACAATACCATTGTAAATCTTTGTCATGAAAGGTCCTAGAGAACAACTTAGCCATAATACTATGGTCATGGACATAGTCACCACATAGAATTTGAAAATTCTTAACATGACTCACACAGTCACCCTTACCATTGTAATTATCAAGGTGAGGCATATCAAATTTTTAAGGGATAACCATGAGGATGATGTCTAAGGACAAAGGACTTCACATGTCACATGTAGCCACATTAAACTTAGATTGAGTCAAGGAAGACAGTTTTTGTTGTAAGGAAGAAATCATTTGAACAAGACTAATGATGGTGGAATCACTAGAGGAAATAGAAGGCATAGACACATTCGACACACTAGGGAAAGTGGATGAAGTGGAAGGGATAGTAGAATTAACTGGAGAAATAATTGAAACCATGGTAGGAAGAAGATTGGAATAGGTATAAGAAAACTATGATACGAAGGTTGTGCGGTAGGCAATGAAATAGGCAGAACACTCACAGGAAGAGATAGAATGGAGGCATTAGGAATAATCACATTGGTAGGATTTAAAACTTTCACAGATGTGGTCACAAGAGAAGGTGCATTGTTAGGATTAACAAGACAGAAATAACAATTACATGCAAATATAACCAATATTAGAAAATAATAAACCACACAGAAGAGAACACAATACATAAAGATTTAATGTGGTTCACCCAATCCCTGGGCTACTTCCACCAACAGGGAGTCCAATATTATTATTATCCAGTGATTACAACCTGATTACAATCCGTAATCCCTTACACCTCAATTCCACCGCAAGTACTAAAATCATACATTATGAAAAATCCCTAACCTTAAGCCATATTATACAATATTTTGTTGCTTTAGGGTTAGAACGAGTTATAGCATGGTGAGGTCAGGAGGAAAAGTGTACAGTACTTTCCTGATCAGTCACCACAAGCTAACATGCATATGTAGGAATGCTAGACATAGGACCAGAGATAGGAAATGAAGGTTCAACGCTAATAACTGGTGGATGATGTCTTAACTCTTCTTCGGCTAAAGGTTTAACATTAGAAGTAACGATGTGAGAGATACCGTGCAAAAGGTTAACACCTCTCATCACTATCATGGCCAAGGTGATGATGTTATTGACAAAAGGATTGGGAATTAAAGGACTTAAAATCCATTGTAGTGGGATGAACAAATTTAATAGGAATAAGTTTAATGATACTAGAATTTAACAAATTTTCCATAAAATTTTGTAAACACTCAGAAAGAGGAGTATACTTACGATTTAGGTGGAAAATATGGGAAGAAGAAGTTGCACCTTTGGATGAAATGGCTACTTGTTCATATACCGTATTTGACCCCTTGTTAATATTGACATATTTATTTGGTTTGTGATATTTATTTTGATTAGAGGTGGCATCACTCTTATCAATAGGTACAGGAGCCATTGGAGTGGTGCTCTCAAATTTACTCACTTGTAATTGATAGTGGTGAAGTATTGCATAAAGTTGGGAAAAAGAGGTAAATTCAGTAGCCATAATCTTACCTCCAATGTCTTTTTGTAAATTAGCAATAAACATGTGTTGTATATCAATAACAAGCACATGATAATAAATATGAGCATATAAATGCTTAAATATACCAATGAAATCCATATCTTTTTCTTTCACTCCTAGTTTACAATGCATCAAATCAGTCAAAGATACTTGTAGACCAATATTATTTTGAAATTGTTGTATGAAGGAATTAGCAAGCTTTTGGTAAGAATAAATAGAGTAAGGAGGACATGAATCACACTATTGTAAATCCTTGTCATGAAAGGTCCTAGAGAACAACTTAGCCATAATACTATGGTCATGGACATAGTCACCACACAAAATTTGAAAGGTCTTAACATGGCTCACAAGGTCACCCTTACCATTATAATTATCAAGGAGAGGTATATGAACTTGTTGGGGGATAGTCATGAGGATAATGTCTAAGGAAAAAGGACTTCCCATGTCACATGTAGCCACATTAAACTTAGATTGAGTCAAGGAAGCAAGTTGTTATTGTAAGGATGAACCCATTTGAGCAAAACTAATGATGGTGGAATCATTTGAGGAAATAGAAGGAATAGACACATTTGATACACTAGGGAAAGTGTATGAAGTGGAAGGGATAGTAGAATTAATTGGAGAAAGACTTGGAACCATGGTAGGAAGAATATTGGAATAGGTATAAGAAAACTATGATAAGAAGGTTGTGAGGTAGGAAATGAAATAGGTAGAACACTTACAAGAAGAGATAGAATGGAGGCATTAGGATTAATCACATTGGTAGAATTTGAAACTTGCACAGATGTGGTCACAAGAGAAGGCACATATGTAGGAATGTTAGACATAGGAATGAAGATAGGAAATGAAGGTTCAACACTAATAGTTGGTGGAATATATCCTAACTCTTCTTCAACTAAAGACTAAACATTAGAAATAATGAGGTGAGAGATACCACACAAAAGGTTAACACCACTCTCATCACTATCATGGCCAGGATGATGATGGTATTGACAAAAGGATTTGGAATAAAAATACTTGGAAGCCATAATAGATGTATGAGAAAGTTTAATACGAGTAACTTTAATGATATTAGTATTTAATAAATTTTTCATTACAGTTTGTAAAGACTCATAAAAAGGAGTATACTTACAATTCAGGCAGAAAATGAGGGAAGAAGAAGTAGCACCTTTGAATGTAATGACTACTTGTTCATATATTGTATTTGACCCCTTGTTAATATCTACATAGTTTTTTAGTTTGTGATATTTATTTTGATTAGAGGTGGCATCACTCTTATCAATAGGTACAGGTGCCATTGGAGTGGTGCTCTCAAATTTACTCACTTGTAATTGATAGTGGTGAAGCGATGTACAAAGTTGGGAAAAAGAGGTAAATTCAATAAGCATAAAATGATCTCCGATGTCTTTTTGTAAATTAGAAATAAACATGTGTTGTGAATCAATATCAGGTACATGATAAGAAATATGAGCATATAAATTCTTATATCTACCAATGAAATCAGTAACTATTTCTTTCACTCATTGTTTACTGGTGCAAGAGCACATAGGCTCACTCCCAAGCATGTTTAGCATTTTGGCTTGTACTGACCTTATCCAAGTCAATAGGTTTTCTTTTGACCTTAGAAGGTCTTGCAAGTGTTTTCCTAGGTGGATTAGACTAGGTTCAATCCATCCTAGATGTTTAAGCTTTTCTAGCGGTTAGTGTTAGACTAGGCCTTAGTGGGAAAATAGACGTAAAAGAGTCAAAAAATCTCCTAGACTTAGTCTAGATTAGGAAAATGCCTTAAAAGTCTTAAATGATACCCCTACATAGTTTAAGAGGAGTTAGTGGTCATTTAAGATAGTTTTTAAGCAATGATGAAAAGTTGCTATAATGTTGTCATGACAACATTTGTATTTTTGGCAAATGTTGCATGTAACATCGACAAATTTTATCCCATTCAGAGTTAAGGGATGTAATGAATGATTAGTGGCCTAAAAAATAGCAAAAGGGCATATTTTAGTTGAGATATGATCCCATTTCCCAAGGTAGTATGTAGAAAGAAGTTTTTGAGTTTGAATGAAGACAGTGTTCAAATTTGCAGTGACAGTCGATTGGTTTTGTGTGCATAAGTGAATATATGTATTGAAGTGTGGAAGTTAGTGTTAGTTATGTGTAGTAGAGAAAATTATAATTATTTTCTATTCATTAGCATATACGTTTTGAGTTCATTAGGTTAGTCTATTAAATTATTTTGTTAGTATAGTTGCTGGTGTTCACAGGGTGAGTTTGGGAAGAATGGCTCCCCCATAGAATCTAACCGTGGGAAACACTAGGGTTTGGATGAATATGTTAGGGGAGCCCTTTTACATTTTATATATGAAAGGAGGAAGCATGAAGAACCAGATGGCCATTTTTAAGATCATGCCCTAGGCGAGACCAGTGTACCCAACTAAGTTCATGACAAAGAAGAATTAGTGTGCAATTGCAGGGGAAAGAGTGAAGGCATGAATGGAGTATGGTTTCATATATACCATAGACATATTTTTACTTGGTAATGAGATTAGGCATTGGCCAATCCATTAACATATATTTCTAGGTAAAAATCAGTAGCTTGCAAGGAAATAGCCCTATTAGCCCTATAATCTAGGAATATACTATATGAAGGCCCTATAACCCTAAAACCCACAAAATCTCGAAGGTCTCCCAAAAGGGTATCCAAATGTGACATTAGATTTTGAAGTCATTTGGAAGTTTTTAGAAGGAATTGAGAAAAGCACCCTGTCTAGGGCCACTAGAAACCATTAGGCCTAATAAGCCAAGGGCGTGGTAGATATTGAACATGATGAGAAAGATCTTTGAGTCGTATAAAAATGGGATTGTTAGGGATACAAAAGGATTTTATAATGAAGAATTTACCCCCTGTGGAACTTGTGACAAGTTCATGGTGAATGAGCACTTGGAGTCATCTAAGGAGGAGTGAGACATTGAATCAAATTAAATGGTAGTTATCCTTCAAGGTGAAGCACAAAGAGATTGACTCATAGAGATGAGTTTGGATAGTCTTAGGCTAGATGAGTAAAGACTATTGAAGTCCTAGAAGAGAGTTTGGGACTTTTGAGAAGATAGGACAAGTAAGGTCCTAGAGAGGGATTTGTGCAAGCACACCAAGGAGATTATCTATCATTTACAATGCATCAAATCAATTAAAGATACTTGTAGACCAATATTGTTTTAAAATTGTTTTATGAAGACATTAGAAAGATTTTGGAAATAAAAAATAGAATAAGGATGAAAGGAACAACACCATTGTAAATCCTTGTCACGAAAGGTCCTAGCGAACAACTTAGCCATAATACTATGGTCATGGACATAGTCACCGCACAGAATTTGAAAGGTCTTAACATGACTCATTGGGTCACCCTTACCATTGTAATTATCAAGGTGAGGCATATCAACTTGTTCAGGGATAATCGTGAGGATAATGTTTAAGGACAAAGGACTTACCATGTCAAATGTAGCCACATTAAACTTAGATTGAGTCAAGGAAGCAAGTTGTTGTTGTAAGGACAAAATTGTTTGAGCAAGACTAATGATGGTGGAATCATTAGAGGAAATAGAAGGCATAGACACATTATATACACTAGGGAAAGTGTATGAAGAGGAAGGGATAGTAGATTTAAGTAGAGGAACACTTAGAACCATGATAGGAAGAATATTGGAATAGGTATAAGAAAACTATGATAATAAGGCTGTGAGGTAGGCAATGAAACATGTGGAACACTTACATACAGAGACATAATGGAGGCATTAGGAATAATCACATTGATAGGATTTGAAACTTGCATAGATGTGGTCACAAGAGAAAGTACATATATAGGAATGATAGACATAGGAACAAAGATAGGAAATGGAGGTTCAATACTAATAGTTGGTGGAACATATCCTAACTCTTCTTTAGCTAAAGGCTTAACATTGGAAGTAACAAGGTGATAGATACCACACAAAAGGTTAATGCCACTCTCATCACTATCATGGCCAGGTTGATGATGGTATTGACAAAAATATTTGGAAGCCATCATAGTAGGATGAGCGAGTTTAATAGGAGTAATTTTAATGATATTATCATTTAACAACTTTTCCATTATAGTTTGTAAAGGCTCAAAATGAGGAGTATACTTACTCTTCGGGCAAAAAATGGAGGAAGAAGAAGCAACACCTTTGGATGCAATGACTACTTGTTCATATACCGTATTTGACCCCTTGTAAATATCAACATAGTTGTTTGGTTTGTGATATTTATTTTTATTAGAGGTTGCATCACTCTTATCAACAAGTAAAGGGGCCATTGGAGTGGTGCTCTCAAATTTACTCACTTGTAATTGATAGTGGTGAAGTGATACACAGAGTTGGGAAAAGAGGTAAATTCAATAAGCATAATCTTATTTCCAATGTCTTTTTATAAATTAGCAATAAACATGTGTTGTATATCAATATCAAGAACATGATAAGAAATATGAGCATATAAATGCTTAAATATACCATGAAATTAGTAACTTTTTCGTTCACTCTTTGTTTACAATGCATCAAATCAATCAAAGATACTTATAGACCAATATTATTTTGAAATTGTTGTATGAAGGCATTAGCAAGCTTTTGGAAAGAATCAATAGAATAAGGAGGAAAGGAACAACAACATTGTAAATCCTTGTCATTAAAGTTCCTAGAGAACAACGTAGCCATAATACTATGGTCACAGACATAGTTAGCACACAAAATTTGAAAGGTCTTAATATCACTCACAAGGTCACCCATTATATTGTATTTATTCAGGAGAGGCATATCAACTTGATGAGAGATAACCATGAGGATAATGTCTAAGGAAAAAGTACTTCCCATGTCACATGTAGCCACATTAAACTTAGATTGAGTCATGAAAGCAAGTTTTTGTTATAAGGATGAAACTATTTGAGAAAGACTAACGATGGTGGAATCATTAGAGGAAATAGAAGGCATAGACACATTCAATACATTAGGGAAAGTGTATGAATCAAAATGGATAGTAGAGTTAACTAGAGGAACACTTGGAAGTATGGTAGGAATAATATTGGAATAGGTATAAAAAAACTATGATAAGAAGGAAATGAAATAGGTGGAACACTTACAGGAAGAGACAAAACATAGGCATTAGGAATAATCACATTGGTAGGATTTGAAACTTGCACAGATGTGGTCACAAGAGAAGGTGTGTATGTAGGAATGATAGACATAGGAATGCACATAGGCAATTAAGGTTCAACACTAATAGCTAGTGGAAAATATCCTAACTCTTCTTTGGCTAAAGGCTTAAAATTAGAAGTAACGAGGTGAGAGATACCATGCAAAAGGTTAACACCACTCTCATCACTATCATGGCCAGGATAACAATGGTATTGAGAAAAGGATTTAGAATCAAAGGACTTGGAAGCCATCATAGTGGGATGAACAAGTTTAATAGGAGTAAGTTTAATGATATTATCATTTAACAAATTTTCTATTATAGTTTGTAAAGACTCTAAAAGAGGAGTATACTTATGATTCAAGCGGAAAATGGGGGAAGAAGAAGTGGCACCTCTAGATGAAATAGCTACTTGTTCATATACCATATTTGATCCATTGTTAATCTTGACATGGTTTTTTGGTTTGTGATATTTATTTTTATTAGAGGTGGTATCACTCTTATCAACAAGTATAGGAGCTATTGGAGTGGTGCTCTCAAATGTACTCACTTGTAATTGATAGTGGTGAAGTGCTGCATAGAGTTGAGAAAAAGAGGTAAATTCAATAAGCATAATCTTATCTCCAATGTCTTTTTGTAAATTAGCAATAAAAATGTGTTGTATGGAAATTTTAAGCACATGATAAGAAATATGAGCATGTAAATGCTTAAATCTACCAATGAAATCAGTAACTTATTCTTTCACTCTTTGTTTACAATACATCAAATTAGTCAAAGATACTTGCAAACCAATATTGTTTTGAAATTGTTGTATGAAAGAATTAGATAGATATTGGAAAGAAAAAATAGAATAAGGAGGAAAGGAACAACACCATTCTAAAGCCTTGTCATGAAAGGTCCTAGTGAAAAACTTAGCCATAATACTATGGTCATGGACATAGTCACCACACGAAATTTGAAAGGTCTTAACATGACTCACATGGTCACTCTTACCATTGTAATTATAAAGGTGAGGCATATCAACTTGTTGAGGGATAATTGTAAGGATAATTTCTAAGGACAAAGGACTTCCCATGTCACATGTAGCCACATTAAACTTAGATTGAGTCAAGAAAGCAAGTTTTTGTTAGGACGAAACCATTTGAGAAAGACTAATGATGGTGGAATTATTAGAGGAAATAGAAGGCATAGACACATTTGATACACTAGGGTAAGTGTATGAAGTAGAAGGGATAATAGCATTAACTGGAGGAACACTTGGAACCATGGTAGGAAGAATATTGGAATAGGTATAAGAAAACTATGATAAGAAGGTTGTGAGGTAGGCAATAAAATAGGCAGAACACTTACATGAAGAGACAGAACAAAGGCATTAAGAATAATCACACTGGTAGGATTTGAAACTTGCACAGATGTGGTCACAAGAGAAGGTGTATATGTAGGAATTCTAGACATAGGAAAAAAGATAGGGAATGAAGGTTCAACACTAATAGCTGGTGGAATATATGCTAACTCTTCTTTAGCTAAAGGCTTAACATTAGGAGTAACAAGGTGAGAGATACCACACAAAAGGTTAACACCACTCTCATCACTATCATGGCTATTATGATGATAGTATTGATAAAAGGATTTGGAATCAAAGGACTTGGAAGCCATCGTAGTGGGATGAGCAAGTTTAATAGGAGTAAGTTTACTGATATTAGCATTTAAAAAATTTTCCATTACAATTTGTAAAGACTTTCAAAGAGGAGTATACTTACAATTCGAGCAGAAAATGGGGCAAGAAGAAGTGGCACCTTTGGATGCAATGACTACTTGTTCATATATCATATTTTACCCCTTGTTAATCTTGACATAGTTATTTGGTTTGTGATATTTATTTTTATTAGAGGTGGCATCACTCTTATCAACAGGTATGGGAGTGATTGGAGCTCTAAAATTTACTCACTTGTAATTGATAGTAGTGAAGCGCTACACGGAGTTGGGAAAAAGAGGTAAATTTAGTAAGCATAATCTTATCTCCAATGTATTTTTGTAAATTAAAAATAAAAATGTGTTTTATATCAATATCAAGCACATGATAAGAAATATATAAATACTTAAATCTACCAATAAAATCAATAAGTTTTTCTTTCACTCCTTGTTTACAATGCATTAAATTGGTCAAAGATACTTGCAGACCAATATTGTTTTGCAATTGTTGTATAAAGGCATTAGCAAGATTTTGGAAAGAATAAATAGAATAAGGAGGAAAAGAAAAACACCATTGTAAAGCCTTGTCATGAAAGGTCCTAGTGAACAACTTAGCCATAATACTATGGTCATGGACATAGTCACCACACAAAATTTGAAAGGTTTTAACATGACTCACAGGGTCACCCTTACCATTGTAATTATCAAGGTGAGGAATATCAACTTGTTGAGGAATAACCATGAGGATAATGTCTAAGGACAAAGGAATTACCATGTCACATGTAGCCCATTAAACTTAGATTGATTCAAGGAAGCAAGTTGTTGTTGTAAGGATGAAACCGTTTGAGCCAAACTAATGATGGTGGAATCATTAGAGGAAATAGAAGGCACATACACATTAGATACACTAGGGAAAGTGTATGAAGTGGAAGGGATAGTATAATTAACTTGAGGAACACTTGGAACCATGGTAGGAAGAAGATTGGAATAGGTATAAGAAAACTATGATAAGAATTTTGTGAGGTAGGCAATGAAACAAGTGAAACACTAATAGGAAGAGACAAAATGAAGGCATTAGGAATAATCACATTGTTAGGATTTGAAACTTGCACAAATGTGGTCACAAGAGAAGGCACATACGTAGGAATGCTAGACATAGGAATGGAGATAGGAAATGAAGGTTCAACACTAATAGCTAATGGATATATCCTAACTCTTCTTCGGCTAAAGGCTTAACATTAGAAGTAATGAGGTGAGAGATACCACACAAAAGGTTAACACCTCTCTCATCACTACAGATAACTTTCTTGATAGCTTCAATAGTGGCAATAGTATCTGGGTTATGATTCTCTTGTATAAGCCAACTTTCCATCTTTTCAAGGTCACTAGTAATCTTTTGGACTTGAACCGGAGGAACTCTTAGGGCTTCACCTTCATCATTGGATGAATGAGAAGAGTTATTCTCTTTGGAAGGGTTAGGATCATGAGAGATCAAGTTATCATCAATTTTCCTAGGGGAGAAGGAAGAATCAGGATCAAAGGAACCCATGAGTCTGATAATCTACAACTAATTGAATAACCTGATGAATTGAATGGACAAGTAAAAGACAGTGATTAGAGATCACTAGATTGTTAAAGTGTTATGTAAGGAAATTAAATCAGTCAATATGTTGTCATTGATGTCAACTAGTTTTCACTATACTTATCATGATGGTTACAAACATTTGAAGAAGAAAAATGGTAAAGGAAAGAGATATCTACATGAAGATGAGATGAATATGGAGATATGGCTAAGGTTTACATTAGTTAACTTATTGATGAGTCCATGGCATCATTTTTTTGACTTGATTGTATTACATGAATTTTTTATGTATTGAAGATCAGAATTGAACAAGTTAATGTGGTTGGTAATTGAAGATTTATGTATACACCGAGCCAGTGCAGTGTATACTGAGTAACAGTAATAACTGAGTTATTATTCACTGACACATTCTATATTAACCGAGTAAGAGAAAACAATTAAATGTTATAACAACCAACTAAATTGATGATTTGGCAAATTGCGTATGATTATGAGTTAAAAGATAAATTTTGTTATGAGGATATAACGACTGATAAAATTTAGAGATGATTGAATGGAGAAGGATGAAACGTGTTAGAGACACATCTACCGAGGAAGCTTGAAGCAACAAAATGGACGATGGAGTTTAAGAGGCAAAATCTAATGGATGAGATGAAAATGGTTTATGACATCTATTTAAAGAGACATGAGATTCATTATTGAGTCTGGAGCTTATTGAATTTGCAGGAGAAATAGCGTGAAAGGAAGTTTTCATGCACCACTAATCAAACTGGTTACAGGCAGAACCAAGCAGAGCTACAGACATAACTGAGCATCAGAGTATTGTTGACCGAGCTAAATATGATGAAGGATTGAAGTGACTATTGAGCAGAGGAGGTATTATGAGCTTAGCTTAGATCTGGAAATCTAGAATCTTATTTGTATTTGAATTATATCACTATTGTATTAGTTTAACCATTGTTATAACTAAATCTCTTAATTGAGTGGACTTAACAGTCTTATTTGTATTTCAATATGACATTCCATGAATGTTGATGGTTTTCTTTTTGACCCCATAGTGAATGTTGGTTGAGAGTTAACTGTTAGTGATAAATCCTTTAACCAAGTCATACGTTACAGTGTGCATTGTAAACTTTAGAAAGGTTGGCTCCTAACCGAGCTCACTTCAAAAGAGTGAAATATTTTGGGTTATCGGTCCCAAGTGGTTTTTCCCTAAGCAGGGTTTCCATGTTAAAATCCTTGTGTTATGTGTTATTTGATGTGATTGGATTGATAATTTACTTTACACATTTCATATTTTGGATTAATCGGTAAACACAGTATTAATTTTATTGGTATTCGGTAAATGAACAAAAAGATTGTTATTGCTATCTTACCGAGTTGATTATTTGATTGAAAAAGTTTCAATATATTCATCTGGGAGTTTGGGACTGTAGGATAACTGGAATTAACTAATTCACCCTCCCCCTCAGTTATCTAACAATTGGTATCAGAGCCTGTGTGCTTGAAAAGGGAGTTTGAAGGACTTGAGCTAAAGATGACAAGATGTATAAGAGAGAGGTGTCAAAGCTGAACAAAGATAACTTCACAACATGGAAAAGAAGAATGAGGTTGCACATGCATGGAATTGGAGAATTTGTAGTATTCTACCTAACTAATGAGTACATACAATCATTTATTGGACCTTTGACATTTGATTAGCTTAGAGATAGACATGAATATAACATGACAATGATAGAGATTTTTGCTGCCCTATCTAATGCAGAAGTTGAAGATATCAAAGCATGTACTTCAACAAAAGCAATGTGGGACAAAGTGACACTATTCTATGGAGGAGATGTGAATGTGATGAGAGCAAGAGCTAAAATCCTAAGAGGAAGATTTGATGACATGAAGATGAAAGAAGGAGATAACATCTCACAGTACAGTAACCGAATCAAGGAGTTTGTCAATGCTATCCAAGGAGTAGGAGGTGTTATTGATGAAGACACTATTGTGAGTAAAATTCTTAGAACCTTGTTACCAATCTATGCTATTAGAATCTCTGCTATACATGAAATGAGATTTGCACCGATCAATGTTCTTACACTTGATAGTTTTATCAGTAAATTGAATACTTTTGAGTTGAATAACTATGATAACAGTATTGTACCGAGTGTTGAGTCTACATTTATGTCATATTTAAAAAATGGAAAGTCAAGTAGTAAACATATGATAAGAAATGAAAGTGACAGTGACAATGATGAAGTTGGACTTGATGAGCTTGAAGCACTTATGGCTCGGAGGCTGCAGAAAGTTAAAGGAAGGTATAAAGGAAAATTACCTCTAACATATTTTAACTGTAAAGAAATTGGTCATATTGTAACTAGATGCCCTAATAGGGAAGATGATGACAAAGACAATGACCGATCTGGTGATAGGAAGAATGACAGAAGAGATAACCGAGATCACAGAGGCAACCAACACTATAATAAACAACTGAGACTACAAAGACAAAGGAAAGAAGGCATGTTACCTTGTTGGAGATGATGATGATGATGATGTCACTGATACTGAAACTGATGAAGACATTGAGGTGGTATTCATATCTTTGAAAGAAGATTCAGAAGAAGAAGAAAGGTATGTAGAAACAACACTTATTTCTAAAGTTAGCAAGAATTATACATGGATTATTGATAGTGGTTCTATGCATCATATGACTGGTGATGAGGATAAATTTGAATATCTTGAACACTATAATGGAGGATATGTTAAAATGGGTAATGATAAATCTTGTCAAGTGAAAGGAAAAGGATCTATCATGTTAAACAATAAGATTAAAAGTGAAAATGCATATTGGGTGAAGGGACTTAACTATAATTTGTTTAGTGTAGCACGGTTGAATAATTCAGGTCACTGAGTTGCATTTGAAAGTAGAAAGGTGAAGATCTATGATGAAACAAGAAATTTGGTCGGTATTGGTAAACAATCTAAAGGTAATCTATTTTATCTTGACAATGTTGAAACTTCTTGTTTAATGGCTAGAACTGAAGATGTGTGGTTGTGGCATAAAAGTTTGTGTCATGTGAATTTTGACATGGTTAAGATCAGTAAGAAAAGAAGAGTAAGAGGTTTATCAAGATTATCTAAACCTGACCATGTCATGTGCAAACAATGTCAAATGGGAAAAATGTCAAAATCTAGTTTTAAGAGCAAGATCTACTCATCTAAAGCTATTTTGGAGTTGGTTCATACTGACTTATGTGGTCCTATGAGAACTTAGAGCTATTTTGGTAACAAATAATTTATTCTATTTGTTGATGACTACTCTACAATGATGACAGTTATGTTTTTGAAAGAGAAATTTGAAGCCTTTAAAATGTTTAAATGGTATAAAGCTAAAGTAGAAAAGGAAATTGGAAAAGAGTTAAAATGCTTAAGATCTGATAGAGGAGGTGGGTTTATTTCTGATGAATTCAATAACTTTTTTAATGAGCATGGAATTAAAAGATAGGTTTCTACACAGAGAACACCACATCAGAAGGGTATTGTTGAAAGAAGGAATAGATCCATTGTTGATTGTGCTAGAACACTGATGATTGAGAAAGATGTTGCACAAATGTACTGGAGAGAAGTTGTTAGTACTGTTCTCTACACATTGAACTGAGTACAACTAAAGAAAGATTCAAACAAGAAACCTTACAAGTTATGGTTTGGATACACAACTAATGTAAGTTATTTTAGAAGTTTTGGAAGTAGATGTTACATTCTGAAAGATGATAGAAATAGAAAATTTGATTCTAAAGGTGATAAGGGAATATTTTTGGGATATTCTACTAAGAGAAAAGATTACAAATGTTTGAATAAGGTTTCTAACAAAATGATTGAAAGTGCTAATGTGAAAGTTGATGAGTTTGCTAAGAAAAATGATGAAGAAAGTAGGAAAGAACCAGATGACTATGGTAGATATAAATTCATTGAGTTACCCGACCCTCTACTCGAGTGACAAGTAGAAGCTACCGAGAAACATGATAAAGACACCGAACATCATCCTATAGACATCGAGAATCAAGAAATTGCTATAGATGAAGAAATTGAACCTTCATCGACTAATGACAGAGAAGAGAGAAAGTATTAGCTAAATTTGTGAGAAGACACCATCCACAGAACCAAATCATTGGAGACAAGCAAGCTAGCATGATGACACGAAGTAAGTTGAGACATAACACATTTTTAGTTTGTGAATTTGAACCTAAAAATGTTAGAGATGCACTTGAGAATGAGGAATGGATTAAATCCATGAACGAAGAAATTGAGTAGATAGAGAAAAAAAAACATGGACATTGGTACCAAAATTGAGTGATAAAAATGTAATTGGAACCAAATGAATATTCAAAAAAAAGTTGAATGAGAATGGTGAAGTCACTACAAACAAAGCAAGACTTGTTTGTAAAGGATATGCACAAGAATAAGGTATAGATTATGGTGAGACCGTTGCACCAATTGCTAGACTTGAAGGAGTTAGAATACTACTTGTATATGCTACACACAAAAGATTTAAAGTATATCAAATGAATGTTAAATCTACATTCTTGAATGGAATACTTGAGGAAGAGGTTTATATTGAACAACTTGAAGGTTTTGTTGATCCAAATAAGAAGAACATGGTATGTAAATTGCACAAAGCATTGTATGGACTAAAGCAAGCACCGAGAGCAGGGTATGAAAGACTGCATACTTATCTTATTAGTATTAGATTTGTGAGGACAAGTGACAATAGTAATTTGTACTTGAAAGAAGAAACTGATGACAATATTCTTATTTCTGAAATCTTTGTTAATGATATTATATTTGGAGGACATGATAATCTTTGCAAAGCATTTTCTACTGAAATGGGAAAGGAATTTGAGATGTCAATGTTTGGAGAGATTAAATTCTTTCTAGGATTGCAAATTCTACAACAAGATGAAGGGATATTCATAACACAATCAAAGTACATCAAAGAAGTGTTGAAAACTTCTGGAATAGAAGATTCAAAATTGTTAGGTACACTGATGGTCATAGAATGCAAATTGACAAAGGATGATCAGTCAATCAAGGTAAATCAGACTTTATATAGATCAATGATTGGAAAATTGATGTATGTTATGCATAGTAGACCTGATATTGCACATGTTGGGATTGTAGCAAGATTTTCTACTAATCCTAAGGAATCATATATGACTATTGTTAAGAGGATTCTGAGATACTTGAAGAACACAGAGAATTATGGTTTATGGTATAAGAAACAAGGCAATTTTGAACTACAAGTTTTCACCGACGCAGATTGGGCTAGAAATATTGATGATCGAAAGAGCACAACTGGTGGAGAATTCTTTTTGGGAGAAAGGTTAATTACTTGGATAAGTAAGAAATAGGCATGCATTTCTCAGTATACTGCTAAAGCAAAATATGTTGTTATTGTTTCTAATTGTTCAAATATTGCATGGATAAAACAACTGTATTATATATTGTGGCAACACAAGCGCTATAAATATTTCCAAGAATTTAGTGATGCATGCTAAGACCAAGCATATATCTATTAAGTATCACTATTTGAGGGAACAAGTACAAGAAAAGCAAGTGAAACTAGAGTTTGTGAAATCTAAAGAGCAACTTGCAGATATATTTACTAAACCCTTACCGAAGGATATATTTGAGTACTTGAGGACTAGACTAGGGGTACATCCCCTATCTATCAGTCACTAACATGATCAGGAGGTTGCATCAACCTATAATTTATTAGAAATCAAATGTTTTTGATGCAAAATTGTTGACACTTTAGGTTTCCTAAGGTTGTGAAAGCTGGAAAAGGAAAATTATATATTTGTACATTCCGGTACATTATCTGAACTGAACAAAATATATATTTTGGCTATTGGAGGGTTGTTTATTCTTTTTGGCATTGTTATCAAAGGGAGAAAAAGATTCAATGAAATATTAGTTAGAGAGAACACAAAGAAGGGAGAGAGAATCTAAACTCTATCCAATGGGAGAGAAGTATCAGAAAGGAAGAAGAAGATAAAATTTGTAGGGATAGTCTGCATGAAATGCTGAGATACTACATGTAGTGATTAAACATATAAAAATGATCAAGCTAGGGAGAGCTTACCGAGCTACAAAATTTATTGATAGAGTTATAGTACAAATGTTTGGTATTCTATGGCATATTTCACATTGTGTTATCATCAATGCCAAAGGGAGACATTGATAATCTACAACTGATTGAATAACTTGATGAATTGAATGGACAAGTGAAAGACAATGATTAGAGATCATTGTATTGTTAAAGTGTTATATAAGGAAATTAAATCAGTGAATATGTTGTCATTGATGTCAACTAGTTTTCACTATACTTATCATGATGGTTACAAACATCTGAAGAAGAAAAATGGTAAAGGAAAGAGATATCTACATGAAGATGAGATGAATATCGAGATATGGCTAAGGTTTACATTAAGTAACTTATTGATGAGTCTATGGCATCATTTTGTTGACTTTATTGTATTACATGATTTTGTTATGTATTGAAGATTAGAATTGAACAAGTTAATTTGGTCAATAATTGAAGATTTATGTATACACCGAGCCAATGTAGTGTATACCGAGTAACATTAATAATTGAGTTAGTATTCACCAACACATTCTATATTAACCAAGTAAGAGAAAACAATTAAATGTTATAACAACCAACTAAATTGATGAATTGGAAAATTACGTATGATTCTGAGGTAAAAGATAAAGTTTTTTATGAGGATCTAATGACTGAAAAAATTCAAAGATGATCAAATGGAGAAGGATGAAACATGTTAGAGACACATCTATCGAGGAAGCTTGAAGTGGAAAAATGGACAATGGAGATTAAGAGGCAAAATCTAATGGATGAGATGAAAATGGTTTATGAAGTGTAGTTAAAGAGACATGAGATTCATTATTGATTTTTGAGCTTATTGAATCTACAAGAGAAATTGCATGAAAGGAAGTTTTCATGAACCACTAATCAAACTAGTTACAGATAGAACCAAGTAGAGCTACATGCATAACCAAGCGTCATAGTATTGTTGACCGAGATGAATATGATGAAGGATTGAAGTGATTATTGATAAAAGGAGGTATTATAAGCTAAGCTTAGATCTAAAAATATGTAATCTTAGTTGTATTTCAATCAAATCACTATTGTATCAGTTTAACCATTGTTACAGCTAAATATCTTAACTGAGTGGACTTAACAGTCTTATTTGTATTCCAATATGACATTCCATGAATGCTGATGGTTTTCTTTTTGACCCCATAGTGAATGTTGGTCGAGAGTTAACTGTTAGTGATAAATCCTTTAACCAGGTCACACCTTATAGTGTGCATTGTAACCTTTAATAGGCTTGGCTCCTAACTGAGCTCACTTCAAAAGAGTGAAATATTTTGGGTTACCGGTCCTAGGTGGTTTTTCCCTTAGCAGGGTTTCCACATTAAAATCCTTATGTTATGTGTTATTTGATGTGATTGGATTGATAATTTACTTTACACATTTCATATTTTGGATTAATCGGTAAACATAGTATTGATTTTACTTGTATTCGGTAAATGAACAGAAAGATTGTTATTGCTATCTTACCGAGTTGATTATTTGATTGAAAAAGTTTCAATATATACATCTGGGAGTTTGGGATTGTAGGATAACTTGAATTAACTAATTCACCCCACCTCTCAGCTATCTAACAAAGTCTATGACTTCTTCTAACCAGAATGCTATAGGTAAGACTTAAGGTAATGGAGCTCATACACAAAGGAAAGAAAACTAGAGGGATATCACACAAAGGGTTGTCAAACACTAAGGGGAGATCTAACCACAACAAATTATGAACTATAGATCTAAATCCAACTATGAAATGAAATGAAAAGAAGACACAATGCACACACAAAACACACAATGTAATATGTCTATGAAAAAAATAAGGTAAGACACACAAAGAGAATATAATACCCAATCAAAAGATACAAAGCATGAAAGTGTTAGGTGCACCAAAATTTATAGGGGGAAAAGTGAGATGGGAATAAGAAGTGTAACACACCCCACTTTTCAATGGCCAACTATATCTTTGAAAGGCCACAAAGGAATATATCCTCTAAGATAATCCACCAAGGTTTAGCACTACCAAAGTGATGTAGGAGCACCAATGAAAATAAAGATCCAAGAGCTAGGAAAGAAGATACAATTTCCTTTAAGTCTAGGGTTTGGAAATTAACTAGGAAATAAGGAAAGATGCTAAATCTGATAAAATATGACAAATCTAAAAGGTAAATACACAAAATAAATAATGTAAATTGAAAACTCACCTTTAGAAGAAAAGTCCCCTTTATACCTATATTTATGTACTCAAAACTCCTTAGAACAACAAATAGAATTGGATCCAAACTTGAAACTGTGAGATAAACAAAACCCATAAATCCTTTTTCTCTAGGACTAGGCTGATTTTTTAGGTCTATGCCAACTTGGGGTCAGCCTAGACCTAGGACTAGGCCAAAGTTCAGCCTAGAACTTCTCTACTAAACTCTATATCTCTGGATCTATGATTGTGTCATGTTTTGGAACTCCCCAAGAGTGGATCTGAATCTCCTAAAAACCTGATCCTGCAAGAAAAATGGATTTGTTTGGTTTTTGAGGGACTTGCCTTAGTCAATCATTGATTGAGGAATCAACCTTAAATGTAAATATGAAAGTATGTATGTAAAAATTAAAACAAATGTATGAATTTACCTTACTTTTGTAGAAACCTTTGAGGAGGATTCAGATACGTATTCCACAAGGATGCAAAAGTGCTCCAATGTAATTGAATATTATAGAAGAGTAGGATGTCTCAATCAAATGCAATAGATCCACCTCAGAAATTCAATAGATCAATGGATGTAGATGTACTCATGTACTCAAATCGGATATGCAAGAATGCAGAATGAAGAAGCCCTTCCTTGATTCCCAACTCCACTATCATCAAGAAAGGAAGCTAGATATTGAAAGGTGGTTGCAAGAACATGAAAGAAGGATGAAAATTCCTCCAATGAACTTCTTTAAATATCCTTTAAATCTCCTATAATGCAATATATCTCATATGTTTTAAGTCTTGAAGTGTTACAAAAGGATCTCCTTGAATGCTCCAAAAGTGCTTATGAATGCTTGTAGAATGCTCTTGAATGCAATATGAAGGCTTGTATGCATGTGTGATTGAATGTAATCACTGTTTTTGTATCAAATGAAGAGGAAAGGCCTCTATTTATACACATTTCATCTCTGAAATAAAAAATGGCCTTCTAGAAGGTAGGAAGAAATTTGAAATTCCGAAAGGGCTTGAGATCCCCAAGAGGGTAACCCAGAAGGTCAAGGCCAAAATTTGGCATAGACCTGAGAATCAAGGCCAAATTTTGGTCTAGAGCTAAGGGCTAGGGCCAAAATTTGGCCTAGACCTAAAGGATAAGGCCTTCCAGAATTTCCTCAGGGTCTTGGAAAGTAGGAAAAAGAAGTGGGGAAAGGGACAAAATAGGGCCCGAAATGGCACAAGAGGATATGATCATCCATGGATCTATACAAAATTTTAATTGAGTCCAAAGTATCCACTGAGGGATAAACATGTCCTAACATGGGTGCTTCCATTTTAAGATGATAGATTTAGCCCCCACTTTAGCAAGAGTATAGGCTCAACACAAACTCTTGGTAAAGTAAAGCAAAAGGCATAAGATGATCTCATCACAATGAAGGAGACAAAGAATCTATCAAGCCTATAATGAAATAAATTCCTTGTTAACTCTGAAATCATAACAAGAGATATATCAATTAAAAAAATAGAAAAGAAAAGAAGTGTGATAATGTTGCCCAGTAAGAAGTTTACATCCTACTATGAACCACACAAAGAGATAGAACTACTACAAAATATGGCGTTAAACGGTCTAGAAAGTGTGTGTGTGTGTATGCTATTCAACCCATCGATGATTCACCCTTAGGAATATTATTTTCCAAAATAGAAAAACCAAAAAAGAGGTGATCCAGACCTAAGGATGCGTACATCCTTAAGGGATCAAAGAGAGAAACTAGCAAGGGATCAAACTTCTAGATTGTTTGCAATCCAATAAGAGATCAAAAGAGAATCCAATCTGGAGTAATCCATATATGGATTCAATAAAGAAAAGTTGTCTGTAAAAGTGAGTGTTTGTAAAAAGTGATTAGAGCATATGGAAGCAATGGGGAAGATAGAAAGTGCAATCCACCACTATCCATTTACATACGCAAGCCCCATACATACATAAGCACTTACATTCAATCACACATGCATACAAGCCCCTTAAAAATCAAATGAGTACTAACCCATTTTGTATGTTTTCCATGTTGTGTTCAAATCTATGCATTGTTGCTTCATATTTACATACACATTTATATTTACATGCTAGGGTTTCATTCACAAATATTAGATCTTAAAATTTTACATACATTTCTCCACATATGAGAACCACACCTACAAAATACTCTTTCTTAACGACTATTCGTAGAGGTGGGAATCACAAAAATGGGGGGTTGACTTAGGAAAACCACTATATGGCCATCCAAATAAACACTTTTCTATATTTGTAGGTTTTGGAAGAGCAGATTAGAGTATAGATCTGGATACCCATTTTGCTGAAGATTATATATCTAAAATTAGGTTTCTTTTCAGACACAGTCGCGACTAGGCTGAATTTTGGCTCCATCTTGGGATATTACAGGTATAGGGTTGTATAACAGGCTATTTCAGAGTACAGGCTTTCAAAGTCAGCTTCTAGGCCAGGTCTAGGCCAAATTTTGGCCTAGTCCTGGTTCAAGACTGACCCCAAGTCGACATAGGCCTAAAAAATTGGCCTTGTCCTAGAGAGAAAATATTTTTAGGTTTTGTTCATCTCACAGTTTTAGTTTTGGATGTGATCTTGTTTGTTGTTATGAGCTATTCTGAGGGAAAAAAATCATATTCAAAACTAGGCTTCATACTTCAAGGTAAATTTGTTGGAGATTTTCCAGCAAGCTAGTGCTGACTATATGTTTGTCATTGATGAAAACATATGGTAAGAAGCATGCATGGACACCTGATGGAGAGAGCCTTGAGTACATGTTTCCTAGATATGTTATCAACATGATATCATAGACACAGAGGTTGATTATGAGTGAAGATAGTAATACAGTAGTCTATATTAGTGAGTGTTCCTGATAGGTCCCAAGAAGAGTTTTGTATTTGATTTATAGTATGGTTGTAATGAAGCCTTGTGCATTTATATTTATGTTTTAGACATGTTGATGATGATATGTTCATGCACGCAGAGTCAGATATGGAGTACAGGTTGAGTTATGAAGTTTCCAGTAGTCAGTTAGAGTTTCTTGAGTTTATCAGATGGAGTCGACATTATTTTTATTGTTTTAGTAGTTGCACCTATCATTTTGATATATGTGCTTGGATTAGTGTTTGGAGAAGAGTTAATAATGTTTGGTTAAGAGTGCATGGCATAATTCAGCATGAGAAGAAAGTATCA
Source organism: Chamaecyparis obtusa (assembly GCA_027943335.1). Classification (NCBI taxonomy): domain Eukaryota; kingdom Viridiplantae; phylum Streptophyta; class Pinopsida; order Cupressales; family Cupressaceae; genus Chamaecyparis; species Chamaecyparis obtusa. The sequence continues at coordinate 942,923 of BSBK01002847.1, forward strand.
GTTAATTTGGTGGAGCCAACAGTGTCAAGCAACGTGTCTACTCATATGGAGTTGTGCGGTCCCATTTTGTGTTGTGTGCTTAGGATGGCCGACTGATATGTTATTTGAGAGTTGTATTGTTTCTCTAATATGATTTAAATATGGTTCTAACAGGCCAATTTGATTATATCATTTAGAGGAAAGATATTTATAGGAAGTCATTTGTGATTGCTAACTATGGTAGATAGTTGAAAAGATAAGAGTAGAGTAGAAGGTGTGAAGTATTGAGCCATCAGTAGAAGTTCTATGTAAAAAATTAGAGAGTGTATGATATCCATTAGAACTGATCAAGACAATGGGTCTAACTCGTAGTTCACCAAGATCTAGATATAGTGTGTATCTATTAAATAGAAGGTTACAACCTTCATCCTTTGAGCAGTGTGCTCCTGGACAGTGTGTCCTCACCCTTAATAGGGTTAATTATAAAAGACTCCTAATAGGGTCCGACCCTTGACTAGGTCACTATACTTAAAGCATTGTAAAGATAAACTCCTAATAGGGTTGTAAGATCTTCTAACAGGGATCATAATACTCTAGTGCAGTTTATAGTGGGTGCTAATTCCCACCGGGGTTTTTACCTATTTGGATTTCCCCATAACAAAAATTGTGGTGTTGTGTTAAGTGTTCTCATATTGTGTTTATGCTTAATGTTCTTCTATACTTAATTGGATAAAGAATTGAATCTTGTAGATAACTGATTCACTCCCCCCCCCCCCCCCCCCCCCTCTTAGTTATCTCTTGGGACTATTCCTAACAATTGGTATCAGAGCCAAGTGCCTCAGAGAGAAAGTTTAATAGCTTGAGGTTGATCATATGGCATTCTTTAGAAAAGAAACTCCTAAGTTTTATGGAGAGAACTATCTAGATTGGAAGAACAAAATGATGACACACTTGTAGTGCATTACCTTTTTTTATTTTTGAAGTAGCTACCAAAGAAGTTTAGATTCCCTCTCTAGCAAATCTTGCAAAGGAAGATGTAACTCTTAAGTAGAAGGAGATGTTTACTCAAAATGTTATTGCCAAAGAAGCCCTTATCAGTGCATTGTCTGATAGTGAGTTTTTAGAGATCAAGAAGGTAGATAAAGCCTACAAGATATGGAAGTATCTAAAAGACATGTTTGAAGGAGATGTCCAAGCCAAGAATGCACGTAGAAAGACATGAAAGAAAAAGTACAATACATTGGAGATGCTACCTGAAGAGAACATTAGAGCCTACAATCAAAGGATTAATGAAGCAGTTGCGGGAATCAGAAACAATGGTGGAGAGATCTCAGAAGAAGACATAATGGATAAGTTGATGACTACTTTGACACCAGAATATGAGAGAAAGATAAACATCCTAGATGAGACTATGCAATTTTCAAAAGATGTCAAAAGAGAGACCTTTATCAGTGATATTTCAGCTTTTGAGATATCAAGTTTGAAGACAGAACCTAAAAGTGAGACAGCCTTCAAAGCCTTAGTCCATGGTAAGAAATCCTTGAACACTTTTGGTAATTTTGATGATAATGAAGAGAAAGAACTAGATGATTTCATTTCTTTAATTGCTAAGAAATAAAAGAAAGGAAAATGAAAATATGAAGGTCACTTACCATGAAGGTCAGTTACCATTCAAATGCTTTTCATGTAACAAGATTGGTCACTTTTCATCTAAGTGTCCTACAAGAGTCAAGAAGTTCAAAACTAACTACAAGCCTAAGTATACAAAATAATGTTACCATGCTAGTGATGGAGTATTAGATGAAGAGTCAATAGAAGATGAAATTGGATCCATTGCTCTTGAAGACATGGAGAAAATGCTTGATGAAATAAACCTTGAAGATGAAAAGAAAGCACAAGAGTTAGCACTGATTTCACAAGATGACATCAAGACATATTGGATCATTGACAACGGTTTCTCACATCACATGACATGAGACAAGGATAGATTTGTACATTTGGATAGGTAAAAAGGTGGCATGGTTAGATTTGGAGACAACACTCCTAAACCTATCATAGGTAGAGGAGCTATCACCTTGGATGGAAAGAACAACACTGATGATGTTCTTTATGTTGATGGTTTGTAGCATAACCTACTAAGTGTTGGACAATTGCTTGACAAAGGATGTCAGTTGGAATTCAAAGACAACAAGTGCATCATTAATAACAATGAAGGAGAAATGATTGCATCAGGTTCAAAGACTAAAGGTAATGTTTTTCAGTTTAATCCTGAAGCAAGTTGTTTTTTTTTTGCTAAAGTAGATGATAGTTGGTTATGGCACAAAAGACTATGTCACATCAATTTTGACAACATAGTTAAGATAAGCAATGTAAAGGCAGTAAGAGATCTTACTAGCATTGCAAAACTAGTTGATACAATATGCAGTGAATGTGTGATGGGTAAGCATGTGAGGAATTCATTCAGAAGCAAGCATAATTTGGCAAAAAATAAATTGGATCTAGTGTATATAGACCTATGTGGACCAACTCAAACAAGATCATACTATGGTGGAAGGTATTTTATTTTATTTTGTTTTGTTTCTAGAATGATGTGGGTTGCATTCTTAAAAGACAAATCAGAAGCATTTGAGAATTTCAAAATATTCAAAGCTAAGGTTGAAAATGAGTCTAGATTGAATATTAAATGTCTGAGATCAGATAGAGGAGGAGAATTCACCTCTGACAGATTTTATGAGTACTACGAAGAACATTGGATAAAGAGATAGTTAAGTGCACCTAGAACCCCTCAGTAGAATGGAACTACAGAAAGGAGGAATAGGATCCTACTTGACACAACACACACCATCATGATTGAAGGAAAGGTTGCACACACCTATAGGAGAGATGCGGTCAATACTACAGTCCATATAATCAATAGAATTCAATTAAGGCCAGGCACAAATAAGACACCTTATAAGCTATGGTTTGGGAATGTACCTACAATCAAATAATTCAAAATCTTTGGAAGCAAGTGCTACATCAAGAGAGATGAAGCTATAGGAAAGTTTGATGCAAGAAGTGATGAAGGTATTTTTCTTGGTTACTCTACTAAAAGAAAAGCTTATAGATGTTTTAATTTGAGATTGAAGAAGACCATTGAAAGTGCTCATGTTAAGATTGATGAGAAGTTCATGATTCAAGAAAGATATCATGATTATGCACCTATGATTGAAGAATAACCTAGACCTACCACTAGAGAAACAGTTGTTGATGAAATTTTTGATAGCATTGATGTATTATTCAATGACCCTGAAACTAGTGAAGAAGAATCACAGAAGTCAGATGAGAGAGTCACGCCTAATGTTCCTAAATTCACATCTAGATATCATTCAAAGGAAGACATCATTGGAGATCAGAACAGTAAATTCATGACAAGATCAAAATCAAAGAGTTCCATAGCAAATGGAGAGGTATGTTTACTTTCACAGATTGAATCCTTAAGTGTTGAAGATGCATGTAATGATTTAGATTGGCATGAAACAATGAAAGAAGAGCTAGATCAAATAATTAAGAATGATACATGGGAATTATTTCCTAGGCCTAGTGATAAGAATGTGATTGGAACCAAGTGGATATTTAGAAATAAGATGAATGGGGATGGAATAGTGGTAAGAAACAAAGAAAGACTAGTATGTAAAGGATATGTGCAAAGAGAAGGAATTGATTATTCAGATACATTTTCCCCTATAAGCATATTGGAAGCCATAAAATTGTTTCTAGCCTATGCTGCATTCAAAGACTTTAAGGTATACCAAATGGATGTCAAATCAGCATTCATGAATGGAGAGCTAAAGGAAGAAGTATACATAGAGCAGCCTAAAGGATTTACCTTATCAAACAGACCTGATATGTTATGCAAATTGAAGAAAGCCGTCTACAGACTTAAGCAAGCCCCTAGAGCTTGGTATGAAAGACTTGATGGTTACTTGACTAAGATTGGATTCAAGAAAGGAGACTAGATTGTAAGTTATTCATAAGAGAGACACCTAATGGATTATTGTTAGTTGCTATATTTTTTGATGACATTATCTTTGGTGGTAATGAAAAGCTTAGTGTTGAATTTGCTAAGGAGATGCAGAGAGAATTTGAAATGAGCATGATTGGACCTATCAAGTACTTTTTGGGACTGAATGTGCAACAGACAAACTTAGGTATTTTCATTAATCAATCTAAGTATGTGAAAGAGATATTGAAGAAATTCAATATGGATAATTGCAAGATAGTAAGTACCCCTATGATAACAAGATGCAAGCTTTCAAAAGAAGATGATTCAGCAACAGTAGACATAACCTTGTATAAGTCTATGATTGGTAAACTAATCTATCTTACTCAATCTAGACCAGATATTTCCAATGTAGTTGGTATTGTTGGAAGATTTGTAGTAGATCCTAAACAAAGTCATCTTATGGTAGTAAAGAGGATATTTAGATACTTGAGAGGAACTATAGACTATGGGTTATGGTATCCTAATTTAGAAAATGTAGAACTTCATGTGTATACAGATGCAGATTGGGTAGGATGCATGGATGATAGGAAGAGTACCTCAAGAGGAGTAGTATTTCTTGGAGATAGGATTGTTACTTGGACAAGTAAGAAGAAAAATTGTATTTCTTGATCCACAATAGAAGCAGAGTATGTTGCAACATCATTAAATTGCTCTACAATTGTGTGGATCATGCAGATGATAAAAGATTTTGTTATTCAGATTGATTTTCATATTATTATTCATTGTGATAACACTAGCACTGTCAATATGTCAAAGAACCCTGTGATGCATGCAAAGAGAAAACACATTGAAATAAAATATCACTTCCTAAGAGAGAAAGTAGCAGAGAAAGAAGTAAAGTTGGACTATGTGAGCATAAAATATTAGCTAGCAGACATATTCATAAAGCCTTTACCTAAGGATACATTTGACTATCTCAGGGAGAAGCTAGGAGTAATTCCCTTCCCTGAATTTGATTAGAGTTTGTAGAAGTGCATCAGTCCTCAGTGACTGATGAATGGTTGACTACTCTACTTCAGGACTAGTACTAGTGCTTAATTATTTGGTGCCATTTTCCATTGATATCAAAGGGGGAGTAAGTATACAGTCATGAAAAACAAAATAGTAAGAGGATACAATAGTAGATGAAGGATTCATCCTTGGGGAAGATTTGTTAAGGAAATGAAGAATGTTATAAAAGAATTGTAGAAAGGGGGAGTGATTATTTAGCAAGAAGAAACAAAATAGTAAGAAATGGAGGATTAATCCTTGGGGGAGTTTTGTTGAGGAAATGGAGAATATTATAAAATAATTGTACATTTGGATTAGTGGTTTTTTTCATTCCATATGTTTCCATCAATGCCAAAGGGGGAGATTGTTGGAGATTTTCCAGCAAGCTAGTGTTGACTGTATGTTTGTCATTGATGACAACATATGGTAAGCAACGTGCATAGAAGCCTGATGGAGAGAGCCTTGAGTATATTTTTCCTATATATGTTATCAGCATGATATCATAGACACAGAGGTTGATTATGAGTGAAGATAGTAATATAGTAGTCTATATCAGTGAGTGTTCCTGATAGGTCCCAGGAAGAGTTCTATATGTGATTTATAGTATGGTTGTAATGAAGCCTTGCACATTTATATTTATGTTTTAGACATTTGTATGATGCTATGTTCATGGATGTAGAGTCAGATATGCAGTACAAGTTAAGTTATGAAGTTTCCAGTAGTTAGTTACAGTTTCTTGAGTTTATCAAATGGAGCTGACATTGTTTTTATTGTTGTAGTAGTTGTGCCTATCATTTTGATGTGTGCTTGGATTAGTGTTTGGAGAAGAGTTAAGAATGTTTGGTTAAGAGTGCATGACATAATTCAGCATGAGAAGAAAGTACCAATTGATTTGGTGGAGCCAACAGTGTGAAGCGACGCGTCTACTCATATGAAGTTGTGCAGTCCTATTTTGTGTTGCGTTCTTAGGATAGCCGACTAAGATGTTATTAGAGAGTTGTATTGTTTCTCTAATATGATTTCAAGATGGTTCTAATAGGCTGACTTGATTATATCATTTAGAGGAAAGATATTTATAGGCAGTCATTTGTGATTGCTAACTATGACAGATAGTTGAAAAGATAAGAGCAGAGCAGAAGGTGCGAAGTATTGATCCATCAGTAGAAAGTCTATGTGACAAATTAGAGAGTGTATGATATCCATTGGAACTTATCAAGATAGCAGGTCTAACTCATAGTTCACCAAGATCTAGATATAGTGTGTATCTATTAAATAGAAGGTTCTAGCCTTCATCATTTGAGCAGTGTGCTCTTGGACAGTGTGTCCTCACCCCTAATAGGGTTAATTATAAGAGACTCCGTTTGACCCTTGACTAGGTCACTGTACTTAAAGCATTGTAAAGATCAACTCCTAACAGGGTTGTAAGATCTTCTAACATGGATCATAATACTCTAGTGTAGTTTATAGTGGGTGCTAATTCCCACCGGGGTTTTTACCTATTTGGATTTCCCCATAACCAAAATTGTGGTGTGGTGTTAAGTGTTCTCATATTGTGTTTATGCTTAATGTTCTTCTATACTTAATTGGATAAAGAATTGAATCTTGTAGATAACTGATTCACCCCCCCCTCCCCTCTTAGTTATCTCTTGGACTATTCCTAACAAAATTGACATTCTCTTTTTCTATTTACATTCTATATCTGATATATTTCCTTAGTCACTTCATTATTCTTGATTTACTATTTAAATCTTTTAGACTCATAGAAGAAGTGTACCTTTTAATTAGCACATGACCATAGATCCATGGTATACTTCTTATCTCTAGTAAGACCAAACGTAACTGACATTCCAATGAGCATTGAAAGAAACATCAAGATAAAGCCAAGGCACATGCACATGATTCCCAAACCATCTTACCTTCCTTTGACTAGCCCATGCTTGAGCCTGTGGAGGAAGTTAATGATCCTAATAATGTTAAAATGGATAAAGATGATGATTCTATTTGCATTTTGGATTCTATTATGATTAGTCTTGATGAGGAAGATACACTTGATTATCATATTGATACTAATAATACTTTACATGATAGTGATAATGATGAATATGAAACTACTGATATTGATCATGATTTTCCTAACATGCTTTCAAAACAGTTGTCAGTTACTCATAGTCTTAAACACAATGACCCTCAAAATGGTCCTTGTTTGGAATTGGCTATTTTTACTACTATGTTGGATGTTTCTCCTCTTGTGAGTTTCCCACCTTCCCTACATGATATTGACCAAGATGGGGGGGGGGGCAAGTGATGTGCTTGATTAGCCTCTCTAGCATGGTAGTCTTTGTGTTCTTTCTTGTTGTGTTTTCTATATGTTTGTTTAGATTTATTTAAATGACCCTTGTTGCTCCATTGACGTAAGATGATAAAGGAATCACAAATCTATATAATTATCCTATATGTATATTTCTTCTTCTATATGTTGTTACATGTTGTTTTGTACATGTGCTATTGTTCGTAAATATGCCTTTGTGTAGTCTTCTTGGGATTTGCAACATGGTAGCACCAAATCATTTTGGGTCTCCTTGATGTTGGCCTAAAAAAACTCTTCTTCGTAACTCTTATGTGTTTTTCCTTCATTGTGTTGTAGTTATACTTTGGGGAATGATGAAATTTCATTTAAAATAATATTTCAGATATTATCTTATGATCATACTGGCCCCAAAGTTAGTAGATCTCTTTTGTGCTTCTCTTTATGTTATGTTCCTATTTCCCTTAATTTGACTTCTCTTGGGGGCATTTCACAGTGGAAATGTATCTAGTGGATGCATGTACACTCTTTTAAATCTATTGATCCCATTAAGGTTCTTGCAATAGCTTTAATGTGGGGGCATACACTATGCTCACATTTTACACACACTCACTTTTATAGATAGCTTTTCTTTATTGAATCCATTTATGGATTACTACATTATCCTAAAGAATGGATTATCTTTTGATCTCTTCTTGGATTGAAAACAATCTAGAAGTTTTTATCTCTCGGAAGTTTCTCTCTTTTATCCCTTAATGATGTACACATCTTTAGGTCTTGATTGCCTCTTTTTCAATTTTTCTCTTTTTGAAAATAATTTTCCCAAGGGTGAATCCTTGATGGGTTGAATAGAATGCACACACACTTTCTATATCATTCAATACCATCTTTTAAAGAAAATATACTAGAGGCTTGATGGATTCTTTGTCTACTTAGTCATGATGAGATCATCTTATGCCTTTTTCTTTAATTTACCAAGAGTTTGTGTTGAGCCCATACTTTTACTAAAGTGGAGGCTAAATGTATCATCTTAAAATGGAAGCACCCATGTTAGGACATGTTTATACCTCATTAGTGGATTCTTTAGACTCAATTAAAAAACCTCTTATATATCTATGGATGTGCATATGATTATGTGTCAGTTTGGGCCCTATTCTATCTGTTTCCCCACTTCTTTTTCCCACTTTCTGAGACCCTGAGGCAATTTCTGGAAGGCCTTTCCCTTTAGGACTATGCCAAATTTCGGCCCTAACCTTTAGGTATTGATAAAATTTCAGCCATGGCCCTCAAATCTAGGCCAAATTTTGGCCCTGACCTTCTGGGTCACTCTCTTCGAGATCCCAAACCCTTTCAGAATTTCAAATATCTTCCCTCCTTCTAGTCGGACCTTTTCAATTTAAGAGATGAGATGGGTATAAATAGAGGCCTTACCTCTTTATTTGATATATAAATAAGTTCTTAAACTCAATGAAACACACATACAAGCCTTCATATTGCATTCAAGAGCATTCTATAAGCATTCATAAGCTTTTTTGGTGCATTCAAGGAGATCCTTTTACAACACTTCAAGAATTAAAGCATAGGAAATCTCTTTCATTATAGGATCTTTCAAGGAGATTTAAAGGATTTAATTAAATGTATTTTCATCCTTCTTTCATGTTCTTGCATCAACCTTTCAAGATCTATCTTTCTTCCTTGATGATAGTGGAGTTGGCAATCAAGGAAAGGTTTTTCACTATTCATTTTTGCATACCCAATTTGAGTACATGAGCACATCTACATCCATTGATCTATTGACTCGGTGAGGTGGATATATTGAATTTTATTGAGACATCCTACTCTTCTACAAGATTCAATTACATAGCACTTCTTCATCCTTGTGGAGTATGGATCTGAATCCTCCTCAAGGGTTTCTACAAAAGTAAGATGAATTCATACATTTGCTTTAATTTTTACATACATACTTTTATATTTACATTTAATTTTGATTCCTCAATCGAGGATTGACCGAGGCAAGCCTCTCTAAAAAACAACCATTTTTATTGTAGGATCAGGTTTTTAGGAGTTTCACATCCGCTTTTTGGGGAATTCCATAATAGGACACAGTCACAAATCCAGAGACAAGGAGTTCAACAAAGAAGGTCTAGGCTAAAGTTTGACCTAGTCTTGGATCTAGGAGGAACCCAAGCCATCATATACCTAAAAAATTGGCATATTCCTGGAGCATAAGGATTTCTAGGTTTTATTCCTCTCATAGTTTCAAGTCTAAATTCAATCTTGTTCATTGTTTTGAGTAGTTCTGAGTGCATAAATACATATCTGAATTGGAATTTGCTTCTAAAGGTGATTTTTCAATTTACATTATTTAATTTTTGTATCTACCTTTCATATCTTTCATAGTTAATTATATTTAGCATTTTTCCTTCTTTCCTAGTTAATTTGTAAACCCTAGGCTTAAAGGAACTTGTATCTTCTTTCCTAGCTCTTGGATCTTTGGATCTTTGTTCGCATTGGTGCTCCTACATCACTTTGGTAGTGCCAATATACTTGGATCCAAAAAATTGGGGGCTTATATTAGAGGATATATTCCTTTGTGGCCCTCTCAAGGTATAACCGGCCATAGAAAAGTGGGGTGTGTTACACTTCTTATCCTCATCTCGCTTTTCTTGTAATTATACTCTAAGCCACATGAAGTGTGTTCTCTCTTCTTTCTCTCTCTCTTTTTTCTCCTTCCCTCTTCATTTGATACATACAAAAGTTCTTACATTCAATCACATATACAAGCCTTCACATTGCATTCAAGAGCATTCTACAAGCATTCACAAGAATTTTTGGAGTATTCAAGGAGATCCTTTTGTAACACTTAGAGACTTGAAGAATAGGACATATCTTGAATTCTAGGAGATTTTAAGGAGTTCATTGGAGGCCTTTTCATCCTTCTTTCATTTTCTTGCATCCACCTTTCAAGATCTAGCTCCCTTCCTTGATGATAGTGAAGTTGGCAATCAAGGAAGGGCTTCTTCATTCTCAATTCTTGCATACCCGATTTGGGTACATGAGAAAATCTACATATATTGATATAGTGACTTGGTGAGGTGGATCTATTGCATTGGATTGATACATACTAGTCTTTTAAAAGATTCAATTACGTTGGAGCACTTCTTCATCCTTGTGGAATACGGATTCAAATCCCCCTCAAGGGTTTCTACAAAAGTAAGATAAATTCATACATTTACTTTACTTGTTACATACATAATTTCATATTTACCTTTAAGGTCGATTCATCAACTAGTGTTTGACCAAGGCAAGCCCCTCAAAAACCAAACAAAACCATTTTTCTTGTAAGATCAAGTTTTGAGGACTTTCAGATCCTCTTTTTGGAAGTTCCAGAACAAGACATGGTCATAAATATGGAGATAGAGAGTTCAATAGAGAAGGTATAGGTCATAGTTTTTCCTAGTCCTAGTTCTAGGTCGACCCCAAGTTGACATAGATCTAAAAAATTAACCTAAACCTAGAGTAGAATTTTTGGGTTTTGTTTGTCTCGCAGTTTCAGGTCCAAATCCAGTCCTATTCATTGTTCTTAACAATTTTGAGTGCATAAATATAGGTCTAAAGGGGAATTCTCTTCTAAAGTTGAGTTTGTAATTTGCATCATTTAGTTTATATATTTACCTTTTAGATATGTCATATTTTATTAGATTTAGCATCTTTCCTTCTTTCCTAGCTCTCTGATCTTTGGATCTTTGTTTGCATTGGTGCTCTTACATAACTTTGGTAGTGCTAATATAATTGGATTTAAAACCTTGGGGTCTTGGATTAGATTATATATTCCTTTGCAACCCTTTTGAGGTATAATTGGCCATGAAAAAGTGGGGTGTGTTACATTTCTTATCCTAATCTCACTTTTACCCCTTACATTTTGGTGAACCCAACAAATTCATTATTTTTATCTTTATATTGGGTGTTAAATTCCCTTTGTGTTTCTTACCTTCTTTGTTTCATAGATATATTACATTGTGTGCTTTGTGTATGGATTATTTCTTCTTTGAATTTTATTTCATATTTGGATTTATATCTATAGTTCATAATTTGTTGGGGTTAGATCTCCCCTTGGTGTTTTAAAACCCTTTGTGTGATCCCCCTTTAGCTCTTATTTCCTTTGTGTATGAGATTCATTACCTTAAGTTCCACCTATAGTATTTTGGTTAGAAGAAGTTGTAGACTCATGGGTTCCTTTGACCCTGATTCTTCCCTCTTCCCTAGGAATCTTGATGATAACTTGATCTCTCATGATTCTAACCCTTCCACGAAGAATAAATCTTCTCATTCATCCCATGATGAAGATAAATCCCTAAGAGTTCCTCCCATTCAATTCCAAAAGATTACTAGTGACCTTGAAAATATAGAAAGTTGGCCTATTCAAGAGTATCATAACCTAGATACTATTGTCACTATTGAAGATATAAAGAAAGTTATTTGTAATGATGAGAATGGTGTTAGCCTTTTACATGGTATGTCTCACCTCATTATTTTCAATGTTAAGCCTTTATCTGAAGAAGCTCAGGAGTTAGGATATGTTCCACACACTATTAGTGTTGAACCTTCATTGCCTATCTTTGTTCCTATGTTTAGTATTCCTACATATGTGCCTTCTCTTGTGACCACATCTATGCAAGTTTAAAATCTAGTCAATTTGAGTCTTCCTAATTCCTCTATTCCATCTCTTCCTATGAGTGTTTTGCATGTTTCATTTCCTACCTAATAGCCTTCTTATCAGTGTCCCTTATACCTATTCCAATCCTCTTCCTACTGTGGTTCCAAGTGTTCCTTTAGATACTTCTATTGTCCCTACTACTTCATACACTTTACCTAGTGTATCAAATAAATCTATGCCTCCTATTTCCTCTAATGATTCCACCATCATTAGTCTTGCTCAAATAGTTTTGCCCTTACAAAAAAAACTTGGTTCCTTGACTCAATCTAAGTTTAATGTGCCTACATGTGACATGGGAAGTCCTTTTTCCTTAGACATTATTTGCACATTTATCCCTCAACTAGTTGATATGCCTCACCTTGATAATTACAATGGTAAGGGTGACCCTGTGACTCATATTAAGACCTTTCAAATCTCGTGTAGCAACTATGCCCATGACCATAGGATTATGGCTAAGTTGTTCACTAGGACCTTTCATGACAAGGCTTTATAGTGGTATTGTTCATTTCCTCCTTATTATATTGATTCTTTCCAAAATATTTCTAATTCCTTCATACAACAATTTTAAAACAATATTGGTCTGCAAGTGTCTTTGAATGATTTGATGCATTGTAAACAAGGAGAGAAAGAAAAATTTATTGATTTCATTGGTAAATTTAAGAATTTATATGCTCGGATTTCTTATTTTGTGTCCGATATTGATAAACAACACATATTTATTTCTATTTTATAAAAAAACATTAGAGATAAGATTCTTCTTACTGAATTTACCTCTTTTTCCCAAATCTATGGAGTGCTTCACCATTATCAATTACAAGTGAGTTAATTTGAGAGCACCACTCCAATGGCTCTTGTACCTTTTCATAAGAGTGATTCTGACTCTAATTAGAATAAAATCACAAACCAAAAAACTATGCCAAGATTAACAAGGCATCAAATATGGTAGATGAACAAGTAGTTGTTGCATCCAAAGGTGCCTCTTCTTCTTCCTCTATTTTCTGCTCGAATCGTAAATATATTCCTCTTTCTAAGTCTTTAAAAACTATAATGGAAAAGTTATAAAATGCTAATATCATTAAACTTCATCCTATCAAAATCATTCATCCCGCTATGATGACTTCCAAATCCTTTGATTCCAAAGCCTTTTGTCATTGCCATTATTAGCCTGGCCATGATACCGAGAGCTATTATTCCTTGAAGAATACTATACAAGACTTGACTGATTCCAATGTTTTATCTATTGATGCTGGTGATAGTAGTGGAAACAAATCTATAGCACCTCCTAACCAAAATCCTCAAATTTATACCAATCCTTTACCTTTACATTCTACCAACACTATTTCCCAACCTTCTTCATCTTCTATGCAGATTGCATATGATGAAATCTTGAAAGAAGAAAACATCCATATTGTTAATCATGTGGAGCATGAACCTCCATTGAACATCTACCTCAACCAAAAACTCAACCTCAATCTCAACCTAAACCTCAACCTAAATGTAGTAGAGAGCCTATTATTACCTTTGACCATTCTAAAACCATTAAGGCTCCTAATGGTCTGGTTTACACATCTGCTAGAGTTGCTAGGAATCCATACTATGGTTTTCTTATTGATGCTACATCTATGGTGAATGTTATCACTAAAGAGAATCTCTTTCATAAAAATTTACAATGTGATTTCTATGATATGACAGATGCTTGGATTCAGACATGTAATGGCTTCCTTTATAGACCTCATGATTTCATCTCCTTGCATGTTGAGCTTTATGGTAAAGTGGTCGATAGTAATTTTTTTGTCATCTGTACTTCTGATCAATTTCAAGTGAATCTTTGTCTCCCTCGGTTGTGTTCCATGCAAGCCATTGCTTCTCGTATTCACAAAAGCATTAAATTTCCTCATGATGATGAGATTAAGATAATTAACCATAGTCTTTATCACCCTTCTAGGCATAGGGATTGTGCTTCCCTTGAATTATTTTGGCCTTCCTTACCTACAACACCTCTGACTGTCCTAATTACCTTTTCCAATCCTATAAAACCTAAAAACATAGAAAGATTACTAAGTTAAGTATGCCTAACCTTGATCTTACCCATGGTATTTTTTCTACACCACGTATACCTACTTTGTCGAACTCTTCAACTTCTATTGAGAAACCTCCTACACCTATCTCTCAACCTAGGGTGGCTCCTTTTGTTCCCCATTCACAAGGAGAAAAGGACTTGATGTTGATTTATCCCTCTCCATAATCTATCTCTACTAATACCCAGTGTAACCGACATGCTCATGATCATTGAATGAAATGTCAAGCTAAAGCCAAGGCATGTGCACATGCTTCTCAAACCATCTTACCTTCCTCTTTCCAACCCATTCTTGAGATTGTGGAAGAAATTAATGATCCTAATAATGTAATAATGGATAAACATGATTCTATTCACATTTTGGATTCTATTGTGCTTAATATTGATGAGCAAGATACACTTGATGATCTTATTGATACTAACAATGATTTACACGATAGTGATAATGATGAATATGAAACTATTGATATTGATCATGATTTTCCTAAAATTCTTTTTAACAATTATCAATTACTCCTAGTCTCAAACATAATGACTCTCAAAATGGTCCTTGTTTGGAACTGACTATTGTTCCTACTATATTGGATGTTGCTCCTCTTGTGATTTTCCCACCTTCTCTTCTCTACATGATATAGAATGAGATGAGGGGGGCATGAGATGAACTTTCTTAGCTTCTCTAGTACGGTAGTCTTTGTGTTCTTTCCTATTATGTTGTGCTTCCCCCAGATTGTGTTTGTTATATGTTTGTTTAGATTTCTTTAAATGACCCTTTTTGCTCCATTGGTGCACGGTGATAAAGGAATCACAAATGTTGTATCATTCTTATATTTGTATTTTTCTTCTTCTATATGTTGTTACATGTTGTGGTGTACATGTGTTATTGTCCGTAAATGTGCCTTTGTGTACTTTGTTTAGGATTTGCGACATGGTAGCATCAAATCTTTTTGGTCTCTATGATATTGGCCCTAAAAGACTCTTCTTTATAATTCTTGTGTTTTTCCTCCATTGTGTTGTAGTTCTACTTCCTTTGGGGAATGATGACATTTAATTTGACATAGTATTTCACATATTATCTATAGATGGTTAGAATGTTGTAATTGTAGTTCAATATGATGTTAGGAATAGTCCCAAGAGATAAATGAGAGGGGGGGTGAATCAGTTATCTACAAGTTTTGATTCTTTATCCAATTAAGTATACTTAAACATAAAGCATAAACATAATGAAAGAACACTTGAACACAACTCCAATATTTTGGTTACGGGGAAACCCAAATAGGTAAAAACCCTAGTGGGAATTGACACCCACTAATATTCTGCACTAGTGTATTATGATCCTTATTAGAAGATCCTTAACCTTGTTAGGAGTTTCTTTACAATATATTTAGTACAATAGACTTGGTCAAGGGTCAAACCCTACTAGGAGTCTTTTACAATTAACCCTGTTAGGGTGAGGATGCATTGTCCGAGAGCACACTGCTCAAAGGGGTGAAGGCTACAACCTTTTGTTTAACAAATACACACTATATCTAGATCTTGGTGAACTACGCTTTGACCTATTATCTGGATCAGTTCCAATGTATAGCACAAATACTTTACTTGGTCACATATACCTTCTTTTGATGGCTCAACACTTCACACACTCTGCTCTACTCTTCACAATCAACTTTGAACCATACTCTAGCAATCACAAATGACTGTCTATAAATATCTTTCCTCTAAATGATATAATCAAGTCAACCTATTAGAACCACTTTGAAATCATATTAGAGAAGTTATAATAGAATCCAATAATAATTCAATCAGCTCTACTAAGCACGCAACACATTCTAGGACCTGTCCAATGAGATAATTGTAGACGCACGCTACACACTGTCGGCTCTACCAAAATAACTGGATCTTTCTCCTCAAGCTAATTACTTCATGCACTCTTAACTAAACATTACTAACTCTTCTCCAAGCTTAAATCCAAGGGTGCATACCGAAATGATAGGCGCAACTCCAGAACCAATATCATCTCTGTCAGCTCTTCTAAACAAACACAGGAAACTGCTACTAGTGAATAGTGACTGCATAACTTCACTTAAACTGATCATCATATTTTGTGTCCATGAATGTAACATTACTAACATGTCTCCATCATAAATCCAAAGGTGCAAGGCTCCATGATAACTGTATGGACAACCATACATAGAACACTGCTTGTTACTCTGTCAGGATCACTGCTGACACAAGCTTCTATATAAATGTCTACTAACAGTTAACCTCTATGTCCATGATATCATGTTGATAACATGTCCATGCTTCATATACTAAAAAATTACTGCATAAGTCTTCCATGCATGCTACTTACCATATGTTGTCATCAATGACAAACATATAGTAAGCATTGGCTTGCTGGCAAATCTCCAACAATCTCCCCCTTTGGCATTGATGGCAACATATGGAATGAAAAACTCCACCAATCCAAATGAATATTTCTGTTATAACATTCTCCATTTCCTCAACTGAACTACTTCCATAACTGAATACTACTCCCCTTTAGTATATTACTCCTTCTTTTGCTTCTGTTTTTCATGACTATATATTACTCCCCCTTTGACATCAATGGAAAAGGGTGCTGAATAGTTTAAGCACTGGTACTACTCCTGAGCTAGAGTAGTCAACCATCCATCAGTCCCTAAGGACTGATGCTCTTTCTTCTTTCTTCTAGGTAGAATTAGGGAAGGGAATTACTCCCAACTTCTCCCTGAGATACTAAAAAGTATCCTTTGACAAGGGCTTTATGAACATGTTTTCTAGTTGATCTTTAGTACTCACATAATCCAACTTAACTTCTTTTTCTACTACTTTCTCTCTTAGGAAGTGATACTTGATCTCAATGTGTTTTGTCTGTGCATGCATCATAGGGTTCTTCAACATGTTGATAGTGCTAGTGTTATCACAGTGAATAACAATAGGATAATCAATCTGAATTCCAAAATCCTTTATCATCTGCTTGATCCAAACAATTGTAGAACAATTAAAGGCTTCTACAACTTATTCAGCTTCTATTGTTGACTGAGAAATGCAATTTTGTTTCTTGCTTAT
Source organism: Chamaecyparis obtusa (assembly GCA_027943335.1). Classification (NCBI taxonomy): domain Eukaryota; kingdom Viridiplantae; phylum Streptophyta; class Pinopsida; order Cupressales; family Cupressaceae; genus Chamaecyparis; species Chamaecyparis obtusa. The sequence continues at coordinate 960,123 of BSBK01002847.1, forward strand.
CCAAGTGAAAAGTCTGTCACCAACAAACACTACTCCACCTGATGTACTCTTTCTGTCATCAATGCATCCTGCCCAATCTGCATTAGTATACACATGAAGCTCAACATTTTCTAAATTAGGATACCATAGACCATAGTCTATAGTGCCTTGCAAGTATTTGAATATCCTTTTTATCACTATGAGGTAACTTTGTTTAGGCTCTGCTGTAAATCTTCCAACTATGCCAATTGCATTGGAAATATCAGGTCTAGTTTGAGTAAGATAAATGAATTTTCCAATCATAGACTTGTACAATGTTATATCTACTGATGGTGAGTCATCTTCTTTTGTAAGCTTGCATCTAGTTATCATAGGTGTCCCTACTGGCTTGCAATCATCCATCTTGAATTTTTTCAATATCTCTTTCACATACTTGGATTGATTAATGAAAATACCTTTCTCTATCTATTACACATTCAATCCCAAAAAGTACTTGATAGGTCCAATCATGCTCATCTCAATTCGCTCTGCATTTCCTTAGCAAATTCAGCACTAAGTTTGTCATTACCTCCAAAGATAATGTCATCAACAAATATAGATACAAGTAGTAGTCCTTCAGATGTCTCTCTTATGAATAGGTTACAAACTGCTACTCCTTTCTTGAATCCAATCTTTGTTAGATATCCATCAAGTCTCTCATACCAGGCTTTAGGGGCTTGCTTCAGTCCATAGAGGGCTTTCTTTAATCTACATACCATATTAGTTCTATCTGATAAGGTGAATCCTTCTGGTTGCTCAATGTATACTTCTTTCAAATCTCCATTCAAGAATGTTGACTTGACATCCATCTGATAAACTTTGAAGTTTTTGACTGTTTCATAAGGTAGAAACAATTTAATAGCTTCTAATGTGCTCACAGGTGCAAATGTGTCTAAATAATCAATGCCTTCTCTTTGTGCATATCCCTTACATACTAACCTTTCGTTATTTCTTACTACTGTACCATCTTCATTCATCTTATTTCTAAATATCCACTTTGTTCCAATCACGTTCTTATCACTAAGTCTTGGGACTAGTTCCCAAGTGTCATTCTTAATAATCTAATCAAGTTCTTCTTTCATAGCATTATGCCAATTTGAATCATTGCATGCATCTTCAACACTTAAAGTTTCAATCTGAGATAGTAAACATACCACCTCATTGCTAGCTGAGTTCTTCGCTTGTGATCTTGTTAAGACTTTGCCACTCTGATCTCCAATGATGTCTTTCTTGGAATGGTTTCTAGATGTAAACTTTGGAACTTTAGGTGACACTATCTCATCTTCCTTAGGAGTTTCTTCTTCACTTGTCTCAGGGTCATTGAACAACACATCAATACTATCAAATATTTCTTCAATAACTATCTCACTAGTGGAGGGTCTGGGTTCTTCTTCAATCATGGGTGAGTAATCATGATATCTTTCTTGAACCATAAACTTTTCATCAATCTTAACATGAGCACTTTCAATGATCTTTTTCAATCTCAAATTGAAACATCTATAAGCTTTACTTTTAGTAGAGTAACCAAGGAAAATACCTTCATCACTTCTTGCATCAAACTTGCCTACTGCTTCATCTCTCTTGATGTAGCATTTGCTTCCAAAGATTCTAAAGTATTTTACTATGGGAACATTACCAAATCATAGCTCATATGGTGTTTTGTCCATGCCAGGCCTCAATTGAATTCTATTGGTGGTATAGATTGTTGTATTGACTGCATCTCTCCAATAGGTGTGTGCAACTTTTCCTTTAATCATGATGGTGTGCATTGTATCAGGGATGATCTTATTCCTTCTCTCTGCAATTCCATTCTGCTGAGGGGTTCTAGGTGCACTCAACTGCCTCTTGATGCCATGTTCTTCACAGTACTCATAGAATCTATCAGAGGTGAATTCTCCTCCTTTATCTGATCTCAAACATTTTATCTTTAGTCCAGATTCATTCTCAACCTTAGCTTTGAATATTTTGAACTTCTCAAATGCTTTTGAATTGTCTTTCAAGAATGCAACCCACATCATTCTAGTATAGTCATCAAAAAACAAAATGAAATACCTTTCACCATAGTATGATCTTGTTTGAGTTGGACCACATAGGTTTGTATGAATCAGATCCAACTTGTTCTCTGTTGAATTGTGCTTGCTCCTGAATGAGTTTATCACATGCTTTCCCATCACACATTTTGTGCATATAGTATCAACTGGCTTTGCTATGCTAGGTACATCTCTTATTGCCTTTACATTGCTTATCTTAACTATGTTATCAAAATTGATATGACATAGTCTTGTAGGCCACAACCAACTGTCATCTATTTTAGCAACAAAACAACTTGCTTCTGGATTAAGCTGAAAAACATTACCTTTATTCTTTGATCTTGATGCAATTATTTCTCCTTCTTTATTGTTTATGATGCACTTGTTTCCATTGAATTCAAATCTATAACCTTTGTCAAGTAACTTCCCAACACTTAGTAGGTTATGTTTCAAACCATTGACATAAATAACATCATCAGTACTATTCTTTCCATCCAAGGTGATGGCTCCTCTACCAATGATGGGTTTAGGAGTGTTATCTCCAAATCTAACCATGCCACCATTGTATTTATCTAGATGAACAAATATGTCTTTATCACCTGTTATGTGATGCGAACAACCACTATCTATAATCCAGTCTATCCTTATATCAGCTTGTGAAATCAATGCTAGCTCTTGTTCCTCTTTCTCATCTTCATGGTCTGTCTTATTATTCATTTTCTCTATAATGGCAATGAATCCAATTTCTTCTTCATCTGAGTCATCATCTGAAACTCCATCTCCAGCATAGTAACATTCCTTAGAGTATTTAGGCTTGTAGTCATTTTTGAACTTTCTAGCTCTTGTAGGACACTTAGATGCAAAGTGACCAATCTTATTACATGAAAAGCATTTAAATGGAAATTGACCTTCATATTTTCCTTTTCCTTTCTTTTCTCTTTTGGCAATCATAGCAATGAAATCATCTAGTGTTTTCTCTTAATCATCATCAAAATTACTAGAAGTGTTTGCAGATTTCTTACCATGGACTATTGCTTTGATGGTTGTCTCACTTTTAGGTTTTGTCTTCAATCTTGAAATCTCAAAAGCTGATATTTTTCTGATCAAGGTCTCTCTCTTGAAATTTGGTGTAAGCTTCATGGTCTCATCAAGGATGTGGATCTTGTTTTCATATTCTGGAGTGAGAGTAGTCATCAATTTGTCCATAATGTCTTCCTCTGAGATCTCTCCACCATTGTTCCTGATTCCAACAACTACTTCATTGATCCTTTGATTGTAAGCTCTGATGTTTTCTTTAGGTAGCATCTCTAATGCATTGTATCTTTTCTTCCATGTTTTTATGCACGCATCCTTTTCTTTTTTGTCTCCTTCAAATATGTTTTCTAGGTACTTCCATATTTTGTGGGTTGTATCTACTTTCTTTATTTATGAAAACTCACTATCAGATAGGGTGCTGATAAGGGCTTCTTTGGCTATTGCATTATGATGAAACAATTCCTTTTGCTTTTCAATAGCATCATCCTTTGCAAGGTCTTCTAAAGTAGGGATCTTGATTGCTTTGATAGTTACATCAAAAACTTCAAAAGCAATGCATTGCAAATGAGTCACCATCTTGTTCTTCTAATCAAGATAATTATCTCCATCAAACTTAGAGCTTTCTTTTCTGAAGAATGCCATCTGATCAACCTCAAGCTGGTAAACTTTCTCTCCAAGGTACTTGGCTTTGATACCAATTGTTATGAATAGTCCCAAGAGATAACTAAGGGGGGGGGGGGGAGGCGGGGGTGAATCAGTGATCTACAAGTTTCAATTCTTTATCCAATTAAGTATACTTAAACATAAAGCATAAACACAATGAAAGAGCACTTGAACACAACACCAATATTTTGGTTACGAGGAAACCCAAATAGGTAAAAAACTCGGTGGGAATTGACACCCACTAATATTCTGCACTAGTATATTATGATCCTTGTTAGAAGATCCTTAACCCTATTAGCAGTTGATTTACAATATATTTAGTAGAGTATACCTAGTCAAGGGTTGGACCCTATTATGATTCTTTTACAATTAACCCTATTAGGGGCGAGGATGCACTATCCGAGAGCATACTGCTCAAAGGGGTGAATGCTACAACCTTCTGTTTAATAGATACACACTATATCTGGATCTTGGTGAATTATGCTTTGACCTACTATCTAGATTAGCTCCAATGTATAGCAAAAATAATTTAATTGATCACATAGACCTTCTTCTGATGGCTCAACACTTCGCACACTCCGCTCTGCTCTTCACAATCAACTCTAAACCATACTCTAGCAATCATAAATGACTGTCTATAAATATCTTTCCTCTAAATGATATAATCAAGTTAGCCTATTAGAACCACCTTGAAATCATATTAGAGAAGTCATAACAAACTCCAATAATAATTCAGTCAGCTCTACTAAGCACACAACACATTATGGGACCTATCCAATGAGATAATTATAGACACACGCTACACACTGTCAGCTCTACCAAAATAACTAGATCTTTCTCCTCAAGCTGAATTACTTCATGCGCTCTTAACTAAACATCACTAACTCTTCTCCAAGCTTAAATCCAAGGGCACATACCAAAATGATAGGTGCAACTCCAGAACCAATATCATCTCTGTCGGCTCTTCTGAACAAACACAAGAAACTACTACTAGTGAATAGTGTCTGCATAACTTCACTTAAACTGATCATCAGATTCTATGTCCATGAATGTAACATTACTAACATGTCTCCATCACATATCCAAAGGTGCAAGGCTCCAATATGATAACTGTACAGACAACCATACACAGAACACTACCTATTACTCTGTTAGGATCACTACTGACACAAGTTGCTATATAACTGTCTGTACTAATAGTTAACCTCTACGTTCATGATATCATACTAATAACATGTCCATGCTTCATATAATGAAAGCTTACTACATAAGTCTTCCACGCATGCTACTTACCATATGTTGTCATCAATGACAAACATATAGTCAGCACTGGCTTGCTGGAAAATCTCCAACATATGATATGTGTGGGAAATACAAGATCCACCCCTAAATCCAAATTTTCCAAAGGAGAGATCCAAATTGATCAACCAAAAGGCTAATGCACAAAAGAATCAATCTATGGAGAATATGAATGAAGGAGAAAACCTTATATTTTGTTATGAAAAGTATGTGCTTGGAATCTTAAATGAATGAAGACAAATACTAATCTCAAAATAGGGTAGATCTAGAAAAGATTGATTTCTGATGCCTGAGTACAGTTTCAGGAAATTCTACAACCTACTTCAGACTGGAAATGTAGAGATAGAGAAAACCCAGAAAACTTTGTCTTTTAGAGCCAGGTCGACTTTGACCTTAGAATCAAGGCACAATCTTAACCCCCATTGAAGGTCGAATTTGACTCGAAATAGCTCTGACGGAAATTCTGTTTGCAGATCTCAGAAGTTCACCGAAAAGGGTATCCAGACCTGAACTTCAATTCATTGTCCTGTACCTATACCTGCAAAAAAAATGGTTTTTGTTGTTTGGATGGGGGATTTGCCTTGGTCAAAACCCAGTTTGGAATTAACCTTGAAATGTAATTGAAATTGCAATATAAATAAACAAAGTAAATGGAACTATTCACCTTGCTTATGTTGAAACCCTTGTGGAGGATTCAAATCCTTGAATCCAAAAGTATGGATGAATGTAGAAATGTATGTAAGATGTCTCAAATCAATGGCATTAGATCTTCAACACCAATCTTGAATAGATCTTGGACTAGGAAGAAGCTTGAATGAATGGAGAAATCTTCAACAAGAGGGCTCCAAAGAGATTAAGTTCTTTAATGGCTAACAATGGATCTCCTTGATGAATGCTTGAATGTTTTCCTTCTCCTTCTTGCTTGCTTGATCACTTGAGATCTTGATGTCTTGATCATGAAATTACTTGGTGACCAAAAGAGATTATGAGATGGAGAAAAATGAGAGAGGAAGGCTTCCTTTTATAGTGATCTAGGGCACAAACTTCTAGAGAGGCCGAAATTGGAGAATTAAATCCCAATTAAACTTAACCCCTAGAAATGGACCTAAATTAAATATCATTTAAGAGTTTACCATTCAAAAATCCAAAACAGCCGACTCGAAAGTGGGAAATAAAACTTTCTGAAGCCCGACATCCTAAAACTTCTGGAACCTGAAATTTGGACCTGGAGTTAGGGTCAAGGTCAAATTTGCCCTAGGTTAGAGTTGAGGTTGACTTTGACCTAGGTCAGGGTCGAGGTCAACCTTGACCCACTAGGTCATCATTGACCTAGAAAGTTAAAGTTCTCAGTTTCTCAAAGAAAGTTGCCAGAAAGAGGTTGGAAATAGGGGAGAGAAGCAGAACGGGGGGAAATAACCAGATCCAATCAAATACCCATTCAAGGCACTTGACATGACCCCAAACCACTTACTTGGAGGGCTAAACATTCTTAACATGGAGTGCTTCCATTTTAAGACGATACATTAAGCCCCCACTTTAGCAAGAGTATGGACTCGATGCAAACTCTTGGAAAAGGAGATTATAATGAAAAGATAATCCTATTGAAATCAAAGGGACAAAGAAATCCTCAAGCCCCCAGGGACTTAAGTCTTCATCAACTCCAAGATTACAATAAGAGAGATACCTATAGAAAAAAGAGAGAAGAGGTTGTGATTATCTCATCCAATGAGAACTTATGTCCCATTGTGAACCACACAAAGAAGTAGCACAACTGGAAAGATGGAATTGAACCACCTAGTGAATGTGTCTACTCACTAGTCAACCCATCAAATATTCACTCTTAGGAATATCCTATTCCGTAAGAGAAAAACCAAAAATAAAAGAGATCTAGTCTTAAGGACACCTCCGACCTTAAGGGATCAAATTTTTTTGAAACTGGAGGGATCAAGAGATCCTATGAAATAAAAATTCATGCTTTAAGGATTAGTCACTAATCCATAAAGGGAGAGAAGTATCTTGAAAAATATATGTATATATTAAAAGTTCCTATGTGCAATAGGTGAGCAGAGTGTATGCCCCCACATTAAAGTCAATGCTAACACTTTAATAGGAGCAATGGCTTTAATGGAAACATAAACAACTCCACTGATTATGTTTCCACTATGAGATGCCCCGAAATGAAGATAAATCAAGGGAAAAATCACATAAACATACAGAGAACATAGAAGGGAACTACCTGTCGTGGGGTCGGTATGATCATAAGATAATATATATATGATATTATTGCAAATTAATTGACATCATTCCCCAAAGAAAGTAGAACCATAATCACAATGGAGGAAAGAACACAAAAGAGTTATGAAGAAGAATCTTTTCAGACCATAACTTGGAGACCAAAAAGAATCAGTGCTACCAAGTCGCAAATCCAAGTAGATTACACAAGGAAATATTTACGAACAATAGCATAGGTACAACATAACATGAAAAAACATATAGAAGAATAGAAATACATATAGAGGATTTGTACAATAGGTTCGATTCCTTTATCACCTTGCACCAACAGAGTAACAAGGGTCGTATAAAAGAATCTAACAACATTTAGCAAACACATTACAGGAGAAGCACAATACAACATACAAACACACAACAAAGGCTACCACAAAGGACAAGCCAATCAAGCATGCCACCTACTTTCCCCATCTATTTCTATATCATTTAAGGAAGGTGGGTAACTCACAAGAGGGACTATATCCAACATAGTAGGAATGATAGCTAGTTCCAAACAAGGATCCTCTTGAGAATCATCATGTTCGATACTAGGTGTAATTGTCAATTGTGATGAAAGCATATTAGGTAAATCAATATTAATGTCAATAGTCTCATATTCATCATTATCATCATCAAGAGTATCTTCTTCATCCAGATTAATCAAAATAGGATCTAAGATATGAATAGAATCATCATAATCATGCATCTTAACATCATTATTAGCATTAACTTCTTCTAACACATCATGCATAGGCTTACTGAAAGAAGGTGAAGATATTTGAAGAATAGAAGTATGAGCCTTTGCCTGAGCACGGTGCTTCTTACGATGTTCATTAGCAAATTGATTATGTTTTTTCTTGTTCAAAATATGTTGAGAACTAGGAGGAACAACTACTAGATCCTTCATAGGTTCTATAGGAGATTAGTAGGATTCTCAGCAGACTGACAAGCAACACTAGGAGCTTGGTTAACAGAACTAGAAACCATGGATAAAGGAGGTATGGAAGGTGTAGGCAAAAGACCATGATTAAGATCCATCGGAGGCATGCTTAACTCGAGAATCTTGCAATTTTTATAGGCTTGGTATGAGCAAAAGAGATTATCAGGTTGAGAAGGACATGAATTAGGTAATGAATGCCAAAGGAAGTCAAGGGTAGCACAATCTCTGGGCTTGGAAGGTTGATATTAACTATGGTTTATCATCTTCACTTCTTCATCATGAATGAATTTAAGGCATTTATGGATAGGAGAAGCAACAACATGCATGGTATTCAACCACGACAAACCAAGCTTAACTTGAAATTAATCAGAAGTAGGAACAACAACAAAGGTAGTGTTCACAATCTTACCACAAAGTTCAACCAGAAAATCAATAGAACCAAATGATAGATAAAGAAAACCATTACAAGTTTGAATCCACACATCAGATGTATCATAAGAATCACATTGTAAGTTTTTCATAAAAAGATTTTCTTCAGTAATAAGATTGACTACAGATGTAGGATCAACTAGACAACCATGTGTAGGTATCTTATAAATCCTAGCATAAATGTAAAGGGGACCATCAGGAGATTTAATAGTCTCAGAATCATCAAAGGAAATCAAGAGTTCCTGAGATCTTTTATTCTTAGGTTGTTTTCAAGGTTTAGGTTGAGATTTTAGTTTAGGTTGTGATTGTGGTTTAGGTTGAGGTGGAACTTGAGATTGAATTTGAAGTGTAGGTTGAGGCTGAGGAAAAGATACATCTTGAACAACATGATCCACTTGATTAACAACATGATTAAGATCATCCATCTTTGAATCATACACAATATCCATAGAAGATGGCTTAGCAATGGTATTAGTATCATGTGTAGGTAAAGGATTCATATAGATTTGAAGGTTTTGATTAGGAGGAGAGACAAATTTGTTCCTTCTACCATCAAGATTATCAACAGATAAGGCATTAGAATCAATTAAATCTTGAACCTTATGTTTTAAAGAATAACACTTCTCAATATCATGACCATTATGACGATGATTTTGAAAAAAAGCTTTAGGATCAAAAGATTTGGATGCTATTGTTGCAAGTAAAAGAGGTTGAATAGGAGGTAGAGTAATCATATTAGCAGTTAACAACCTATTCATAATAGCATGTAAAGATTCAGAAAGAGGAGTAAACATATGATTTAATTGGAAAGCAGTGGATGCAGAAGTGGCATTGTGAGATGCAACAACAACTTGATTAGCAATTGCATTCTCTTGTTTTTTTATCTTGACATAGTTGTTGAATTTTTGAAATTTGTTTGGATTAGGAGTAGCATCACTCTTATCAACTGGAACAGGAGCCATTGGAGTGTTGCTCTCAAATTGACTCACTTGTAATTGATAATGATGAAGTGCTGCACAAAGTTGTTGAAAAGAGGTAAATTCAGTAAGCAGAATCTTGTCTCTAATATCCTTTTACAAATTTGAAATAAACATACGTTGAATATCAATATCAGGAACATGATAGGAAATTTGAGTATGCAAATGCTTAAATCTACCAATAAATTCAGTCAATTTTTCCTTAGCACTTTGTTTACAATGCATCAAATCAGTCAAAGATACTTATGGACCAATGTTATTTTGAAATTTTTGAATAAAGGCATTAACAAGTTTTGGAAATGAGTCAATAGAATAAGGAGGCAAGGAACAATACCACTGTAAGGCCTTGTCACAAAAAGTTCTAGAAAACAACTTGGCTAAAATCCTATGGTCATGAGCATAATCACTACAAAGGATTTGAAATGTTTTAACATGATGAACATGGTCTCCTTTTCCATTGTAATTCTCAAGGTGAGTCATATCAACTTGCTGAGGAATAGGAGTACGGATGATATCTAAGGACAAAGGACTTCCCATGTCACATGTAGGAATGCTAAACTTGTTTTGAGTCAAGGATGCAAGTTGTTGTTGTAAAGATGACACAGTTTGAGCCAAATTGATGATTGTTGAATCATTAGAGGAAATAGGAGGAATAGAAACATTAGAAACACTAGGTAAAGTGTAAGAAGCTATAGGAATGGAAGACACAGCTGGAGGAACACTTGGAACTACAGTTGGAAGAGTATTGGAATAAGTAAAAGGAACATTATGATAAGAAGGCTATGATGTAGGAAGGGACACAAGAGGAACACTCATAGGAATAGAGAGAATCATTGCAATCACCAAAGAAGGAGTATAAGTAGGAATACTAGATAAAGGAACATAAGAAGGTTCTATACTAGTAACAAGAAGAATCAACCCTAAATCTTGAGCTTCTTGAGCTAAAGATTTAACATTGGAATGCACAAGATGAGTAATATATTGCAACAGATTAACACCTTGGTCACTATCATGAAGAACTTTCTTAAGAGCCTCTATAGCTTGAATAAAATCTTGATTATGGTTTTCTTGAATAAGCCAATTACCCATTTTATCAAGTTCTGTTGAAATTTTTGGACTTGTTCAGGAGGAACTCTTAAAGCATCATCCTCATCATGAGATGAGTGAGAAGAGTTCTGCTCCATAATAGGGTTGGAATCATGAATAATCAAATTTTCATCCAGGATCCTAAGGAAAGGAGAGGAAGATTTAGGATCAAAGGCACCCATGAGTCTATGACTTCTTCTAACCCGAATGTTATAGGTAGGACTAGATATAGTAAAGCTCATATACCAATGCAACACAAATGAACTAAACTAGGAAAACAAAAAGCATGAATAAATGAATGTTTTTATTTTTTTATTTTATATGAGATGCAAACACATAAAAAAAATCTAATACATGCAAGATCTAATACCATAAATACGATAGGGCATCTAATTCCACAAAAGAAAAGGGGTAAGCGTGTTGGGTTCACCAAAATATAGATGGTTAGAATGTTGTAATTGTAGTTGAATATCATATGTGTGGGAAATACAAGATCCACCCCTAAATCCAAATTTTCCAAAGGAGAGATCCAAATTGATCAACCAAAAGGTTAATGCACAAAAGAATCAATCTATGGAGAATATGAATGAAGGAGAAAACCTTATATTTTGTGATGAAAAGCATGTGCTTGGAATCTTAAATGAATAGAAGAAAAATACTAACCTCAAAATAGGGTAGATCCAGAAAAGACTGATTTCTGATGCTTGAGTATAGTTTTAGGAAATTCTGCAACCTGCTCCAGACTGGAAATGCAGAGATGGAGAAAACCCAAAAAATTTTGTCTTTCAGAGCCTGGTCGACTTTGACCTCAGAATCAGGGCACAATCTTACCCACCACTGAAGGTCGACTTTGACCCGAAATAGCTCTGATGGAAATTCTATTTGTGGATCTCAAAAGTTCATCAAAAAGGGTATCCAGACCTAAACTTCAATTCGTTGTCATGTACCTGTACCTACAAGAAAAATGGTTTTTGTTGTTTGGATGGGGGGGTTTGCCTTGGTCAAACCCCAATTTTGAATTAACCTTGAAATGTAATTGAAATTACAATAGAAATAAACAAAGTAAATGGAACTATTCACCTTGCTTATGTTGAAACCCTTGTGGAGGATTCGAATCCTTGAATCCACAAGTATGGATGAATGTAGAAATGTATGTAAGATGTCTCAAATTAATGGCATTAGATCTTCAACACCAACCTTGAATGGATCTTGGACTAGGAAGAAGCTTGAATGAATGGAGAAATCTTCAACAAGAGGGCTCCAAAGAGATTGAGATCTTCAATGGCTAACAATGGATCTCCTTGATGAATGCTTGAATGCTTGAGGATGAATGAATGATTGAATGCTTTCCTTCTCCTTCTTGTTTTCTTGATCACTTGAAAGCTCGATGTCTTGATCATGAAATTACTTGGTGACCAAAAGAGATTATGAGATGGAGAAAAATGAGAGAGGAAGGCTTCCTTTTATAGTGATCTAGGTCACAAACTTCTGGAGAAGCTGAAATTAGAGAATTAAATCCCAATTAACCTTAACCCCTATAAATGGACCTAAATTAAATATCATTTAAGATTTTACCATTCCAAAATCCGAAACAGTCGACCTAGAAATGGGAAATAAAACTTTCTGAAGCTTGACATCCTGAAACTTCTAGAACCTAAAATTTGGACCTAGGGTTAGGGTTGAGGTCAACTCTACCCTAGGTTAGAGTTGAGGTTTACTTTGACCTAGGACAAGGTCAAGTTCAACCTTGACCCACTAGTTTGTCATTGACCCAAAAAGTCAAAGTTCTCAGTTTCTCAGAGAAAGTTGCCAGAAAGAGGCTGGAAATAGGGGAAGAGAAGCAGAATAGGGGGAAATAGCCAGATCCAGTCAAATACCCATTCAAGGTGCTTGACATGACCCCAAACCACTTACTCGGAGGGCTAAAATTTCTTAACATGGAAGTACTTCCATTTTAAGACGATACATTATCTTATGATCATACTAACCCCATAGGTAGTAGAGCTCTTTTATGATTCTCTTTATATTATGTGCCTATTTCCCTTGATTTTTATTTTCTTGGGAGAATTTCATAGTGGAACATATCTAGTGGATGCATATACACTCCATTAAATCCATTTCTTCCGTTAATGTTCTTTCAATAGCTTTGTCATGGGGGCATACGCTCTACTCACTTTTTACACACACTCACTTTTATAAATAACTTTGCTTTATTGAATACATTTATGGATTAATACATGATCCTAAAGATTGTATTGTCTTTTGAGCTCTTCTTGGATTGCAAAAAATCTAGAATTTTGATCCCTTGAGAACTTCTCTCTTTGATCCTTTAAGGATGTATGCATCCTTCGGTTTGGATCACCTCTTTTTCAATTTTTCTCTTTTGGAAAGAAATTTTCCTAAGGGTGAATCCTCGATGGGTTGAATAGCATGCACACACACTTTCTAGATATTTCAATGCCATATTTTGTATCAGCTCTATCTCTTTGTGTGGTTTATAGTAGGATGTACACTTCTTACTGGGCAAGTTAATCACACTTCTTTTCTTTTTCGTTTCTATTAGTGATATCTCTCTTGTTATGATTTTAGAGTTAACAAGGATTCAAGTTAATTGGGGGCTTGATGGATTATTTGTCTCCTTCATCATAATGAGATCATCTTATGCCTTTTGCTTTACTTTACCAAGAGTTTGTGTTGAGCCCATACTCTTCCTAAAGTGGGGGCTAACTGTATCAACTTGAAATGAAAGCACCCATATTAGGATATGTTTATTCCTCCTTAGTGGATTATTTGGAAACAATTCAAATGCCTCATATAGATCCATGGATGTGTATATTCTTTTGTGCCAGTTTAGGCCATGTTCTATCCCTTTCCCCGCTTCTTTTTCCTGCTTTTTGAGACTCCAAGGAAATTCTAGAAGGCCTCTCCCTTTAGGTCTAGGATAAATATCATCCCTCAACTTTAGGTCTAGACCAAATTTTGGCCTTGAACCTCAGTTCTAGGATGAATTTTTTCCCTGACCTTCTAGGTCACCCTCTTAGGGATTCCAGGCCCCTTCAAAATTTCAAATTTCTTCCTACACTTTGGTCAGCCCTTTTTTATTTTAGAGATGAAATGGATATAAATAGAGGCCTTTCCTCTTCATTTTATACAGACACAAGAACTTACATTCAATCACACACACATACAAGCCTTCATATTGCATTCAAGAGCATTCTACAAGCATTCATACACATTTTTTGAGCATTCAAGGAGATCCTTTTGTGACACTTCAAGGCTTCAAGCATAGGAGACCTCTTGCATTCTAGGAATTTCAAGGATATTTTAAGGATTTCATTGGAGGTATTTTCATCCTTATTTCACGTTCTTTCATCCACCTTTCAAGATCTAGCTTCCTTCCTTGATGATAGTGGAGTTGGCAATCAAGGAAGGGCTTCTTCATTCTTCACTCTTTCATACCCGATTTGAGTACATGAGCACATATACATCCATTAATCTAGTGCCTTGGTGAGGTGGATATTTTGCATTTTATTGAGACATCCTACTCTTCTACAAGATTCAATTACATTGGAACCCTTCTTCATCCTTGTGGAATACAGATCTTAATCCTCCTCAATGGTTTCTACAAAAGCAAGGTCATTCATACATTTGATTTTCTTTTTACATACATACTTTCATATTTACATTTAATTTTGATTCCTCAACTAGGGCTCAATTGAGGAAAGCCCCCCAAAAACCAAAAAACAATACTTTTTCTTGTAAGATCATGTTTTTAGGAGTTTCAGATCCACTTTTTGGGAGTTCCAAAAAAGGACATAGTCGTAGATTTAGAGACAAAGAGTTCAGTAGAGAAGGTCTAGGCCAACCTCAAGTTGGCATAGAATTGAAAAATTATCCTAGTCCTGGAGCAGAAGGATTTCAAGGTTTTGTTCATCTCGCAGTTTTAGGTCTCGATCTACTCCTATTTTATATTGTGAGCAATATTGAGTGCAGAAATGCAGGTCTGAAGGGGAATTTTCTTCTAAAGGTGAGTTTACAATTTAAATTATTTACTTTGTGTATTTACCTTTCATACATGTCATATTTTATTAGATTTTTCATCTTTCCTTCTTTCCTAATTAATTTCCAAACCATAGGCTTAAAGGAACTTGTATCTTCTTTCCTAGCTCTTGGGTCTTTGGATCATTGTTTGCATTGAAACGCATGCATCAATTTGGTAGTTCTAATCTACTTGGATCCATAACCTTGGGGTCTTGGCTTATAGGATCTATTCATTTGTGGCCCTTTCGAGGTATAGTTGGCCACATAAAAGTGGAGTGTGTTACACCCCTTATCCTTGTCTCACTTTTCCCCCTATACAGGTATATCTTGGTAACCTTTTGAATGTCATGGGCATAAGTGAGGCAAATTTCTTGGAAGTACTATAATATCATGGTGAATCACCTTTACCATTATAATTTTTCAAATAAAGTGTCACTAATTCAATTGGTAAAGGATAAGCCAAAATTCCATATGTCAAATAATTATATAATACTTTTGGGGTGTCCTCTTATGATAAAAATTCCATGCATACTTATCAACATACCACTTTAGATCATGAATTCCAATGATGAATTAGTTTACATAAGGTAAAATATCCAACTTAGCATGTCCTATATCCATATGTATTAGTGGCAGAGGATGTGAAAGATGTATCATCAACTAATGATACATTAGTATCACATACACAAAATAAAAATTATAATATACTAGATCATTTATCTATTTATCTTTAGACATGCCTAAATAATGGGGTTGTTTAATAAAGATTGTAAAATAGTGAACTCTAAAATCACTCAAATATACATTCAAATAAATATGAGACCCAATCCTCATGTATATCCTTTTGAAAAAGTTGTATATCATAGTGATTTGTAGAAAAGTCCTTGGGATCTACTAATAAAGATCAATTAAGAGGAGAATAAAAATCATGAGTAAAACATAGTCTATGACCCATAGTAGACTGATCTATGAAAGAATATGAATTGATTTATGGAAGGATGTATATGAATCACGACATGAAACAAACCATTATTTAGCTATGCCAATCAAATTGTCACCAAATGCACACATGAAAGTTCCATCATCATGTGTAGAAGCATATTACAAAGATAAGAATGATTTAACACATAATTTTGTATCTTGACTCTACTAAATGAATCTATTGTGGGTTATTAAGATATTTCTTTTATCATGATTTGTATCATCATGACGTAGATAATCATTATCACATTATATAAGAGGAAAAAGATGCATCAATATGATTATAACTAAATATATAACTATTAGACTATGATCCACAAGACATAAATGAGGGATCATCATGCTTTAATGGAGAGTAATGACTTTCATAAAGGTGAATAAGGCTTATCATGAGTGATAAAATAAGTAAAATCAGTATGAAACTCATCAGTAGGATAATCATCACATATAAGAAATCCCAAATAAATAGGTATAACACTATACTTGGGAGAATGTGTATCATCATCACTATAGCCCTCAATAAAAAAATGAATCAAGAGAACTGGATAGAGGGGAATTGATGGATGTAAAAGAAAAGCTATGATGAGATGGAAAAGAAATAGGCTTGCTAGGTACAACCTCACTTGAGTCAAGATTCCTAGATGTATTGCTTGCATAAATGGACAAAGTATTAGCCTTGAGCCATTATCATAGGCCATCAAAGATGCATCATAATAAATTACACTTTATATGGGAATAGAGTGTGGCGAGGAAGGGGTAGTAAATATCCACAATGAAGTAGAAAATATAGTAGTCCCAAACCTTAATAAAAATGGATAAATAATATAATAATGAGATAAGGGTTGATGTAAATTAAAGAGTTAGTCAATGATTAAACATAAAATAAAATTGTAATAGGCTAATCAATGGTTGGTAAGAAAATGAGAGTGATATCACACAATAAAATACATGCCCTAGGGCAAAATATATAATAATTAAATATGGATGATTAGGAATAAAAGTAATGGAGGTATAAAACTCTAATGTAAAACCTAGGTGGTGTAAGGTTGGAAGATTTCAAAAAATATATAAAGGAAAATTACCTAATCACTACATTCTAAATAAGCAAAGGAAAGGAAATCCAAAATATAAGGATTTTTTTTTGAATTGTATACTTTTCATCCTTACAAATGATAATAAGTCCAATCTAAATAGTATAACTTAAGTTGACATTTCCCCTTGTTTATTAAAGTTATATAACTTTAGCCAAATAGATTTAGACATATATAATATTGTGCTTGGGTATATAAAAATATTATTTGTAGATTTGTCAAAAGCTATTTATTTCATAAGTCACGATTATAATAAATGCTTATAAAATAAATTAGAACATGATTATTAATAACATAAATTTTAAAGTAGCCCTAGTCACGAGCTTGAAACTAAAAATAAAAACTACTTAAAATAAATAAACAAATTTCTTTTTGAAATTGGTATAAAAATTTCTACATAAGTTTCAAATTTTTAGTAGATAATAAAAGGATTTTGATATACTTGTGAAGTTAGATGGTTCTAATGGTCCTACCAAGGATTATACCTCATTGAATGTAAGGTCCACAATATTATGAGATGATGCTAAATAACTTTGATGGAATAAACACCTAACTAAATAAACATGTTAAAAATTCATATATCTGATTAAGTGTGCACTATAAATGAGGCTATACAACTTTAATAGAACAAATACCATCTTAACAAAATAAATATAACTCAAATTCATGTTCCTTGGATCAAGTCTTGTTGAGTGCAATATTCACAACATTGTGAAATGAGACCACGTAACTTTGACAGAATAAATACCCTCTAAATAAAAATATATATAATTAAAAGTTGTATTCCCAAATCAAATTACTCAAAAACCATATTTAACATTAAAACCCCCTAGAGATATTTTGTTGGAGTAAATAAAAATACACAATGAACATGGTTAAATGACATGCCAAGTAACTATGTTGTATGCCTAGTTTATTGCTATGATGTTGACGATAGTTGATGTGGTAATGTTGCACCATGATGCTCCTTAAGTGATCATAAAAGTACTCTATAGATATGGGAGGAGTTGGACACCTAAAATTGAATTAGGGTTTATCCTTTTAAACAATTGAATTAGGGTTTATACTTTTAAACAATACTCTAGTGTACGAATTTCAATGTTTTGGATTTAAGTTGATAGCTAACAATTTACTCAGACAGGGGTCAACTTTGATCCATTTTGAATTTTAAGGTTGAAGGGTTAAATTTATGACATAGATAAGAACTACGTTCATTTACGAAGGCACAAATTGACCTTGAGAAATGAATGGATAAACTATATATTACATATAGATATTTGAGATGTGGAAAGTCAAAAACATACATAGATCTAGCTATTTTGCTAATGTATACTTTTCATCCTTGCAAATATTAAGAAGGTCATTTAAAATAGTAGAAATTAAGTCAACATTGCCCTCATTCATTAAAGCTATGTCTATAACTTTAGCAAAATAGATTTAGGCAAATATGATATCGTGCTTTAGTCTCTTGAAATATTGTTTGTGGCCTTACAAAAAGCTAAGTTTTCCATAACTCATGATTAAGACAAATAATTATAAAGTAAGTTGGAACATGACTATTGATAAGCATGGTTTTAAAAGTGGACGTAATCATGAGGTTGAAATTAAAAAATAAAAATTATTAAAATAAACAAGCAAAATTCTCTTTTAAATCAATAAAATATTTTCTACACAAATTTCAAATTCGAGTATATTTTAAAGGGCTTTTGGTTTCTTCTTGAGGTTAGACAATTGTAATGAACTTGCCAAGGATTGTTTATATTTTGTTGAGTGCAAGATCAACAAAACTATGAAATGAGGTCACGTAACAAGTTGTTGGAATAAATATCCTCTTAACCAACTTAAATTCATATTCCCAAATCAAATTACAAAAAAAACATAAAATCTTCCAAAACAAGTTTGAGTAGATGTTAAAGGGCTTTTGGTTTGCTTTTGATTTCCTCATGAAGCTATATGATTCTAATGGACCTACCAAGGAGACCAAGAACTTATGAAATGAGGTTACATAACTTTGGTGGAATAAGTACTCTCTTAATCAAAGAAATATAACTTAATGTAAATGAAATTATGAAAAATTAAATTTAACATAATCCCTCCCGCAAATTTTTAGTAGATACTAAAAACATTTTGTTTGCTCATGAAGTTAGACGATTCTAATGAACCCACCAAAGATTATGTCTCGTTGAGTGCAAGATCAGCAACTATTACATAATGTCGCATAACTTTGATGGAATAAGTACCCTCTTAATCAAATAAATATAGCTTAAATCCATATCCCCAAATCAAATTACAAAAAAATAAATTAACCTAAACCAACCTACTCCCACAAAAAAAATAAAAATTAATAAATTAAAATTGAGTAAGTGTCAAAGGGCTTTTGGTTTGTTTGCGAAGTTCGACGATTCTAATAAATCAACCAAAGAGCATCTCTTGTTGAGTGGAATGTCTACAACATTATGAGATGATGCCACATAACTTTGATGGAAAAAATACCTTTTTAACAAAAGAAGCATAACTTAAATTCATGTTCCCAAATCAAAATTCAAAAAAATTAATTTAACATTGATATAAACGAACAAACAAAATTCTCCTTAAAGAGTTTTTGGTCTACTATTGAAGTTACATGATTCTAATGAACCCACCAAATATTATATCTCATTACAAGATCACTATGAGATTGTGTCAATAACTTTGATAGAATAAATACCCTCTTTAAAAAATATATAACTTAAATTCATATTTTCAAATCAATTTTAGAAAAACTGAAATTGACATTGATATAGACAAACAAACAAACAAAATCCTTCTTAAATTTAAGGAGCTTTTGGTTTGCCAGTGAAATTATATGATCCCAATGAACCTACCAAAGATTGTATCTCATTACAAGATTAATATAAATTTTTGATAGAATAAATACACTCCTAACAAAAAATTATAACATAGATTCCTAGTCATAAACCAAATTACCAAGAATTGAATTCAACATTAAAACCACCAATAAGATTTTTGAGTAAATGAAAATCAACAATGAAGTTGCATGATTCTAATGAATCCACCAAAGATTATGCCTCATTACAAGATCACTATGAGATCATGCGACATAACTTTGATAGAATAAATACCTTCTTAAAAGATAAACATAACTTAAATTCATATTCCCAAATCAATTTTTAGAAAATTAGATTTGACATTGACATAAACAAACAAACAAACAATATATTCCCTAAAATTAAAGGACTTTTAGTTTGCTAGTGAAGTTACATGATTCTAATGAACCTACCAAAGATTGTATCTTATTACAAGATCAATATAAAATTTTGATAGAATAAATACCCTCCTAACAAAAATTACAACACAGATTACTAGTCCGAAACCAAAATACCAAGAATTGAATTCAACATTAAAACCCCACAATAAGATTTTTGAGTAAATGAAAATCAACAATGATATGGTGGATTTTAATGCGGTGAAAGGGAAAGATTGAGGCGTGGCCACATGCAATCCATGTGGGTTTGCAAGGGGACTCACTCATTGCCAAACGGTCCACACGGAGTCATTTCCCAACTCACCAAAAATTAAGTGAAACGCAAAAATTATTAAAAAGGAAAAAAAATAAAAATCCCTTCACCTTTGAATTACAACGGTAAATTAAGTGAAAAGTAAAAAATAAATAAAAGGAAAAAAAAAAATTAAAAAAAAATCCCTTCACCTTTGAATTATAACGGTAATATTTTCAATAAAAAAATATAAAAAAATTACAACGGTAATGCCAAACAACACGATGTTTAATGGCCAACGCACGAAAACGCATCGGATTCGGCACCGCATTAAAAAAAAACATTATTCCCTTTTTATTAATTTAATTTTGTTTTCCCCCAACTTTTTAATTTTCGAAGCTGGGTCGGCTTTGGGGCCCATTAGTTCTGCAGGAGCCCTATATTTGA
Organism: Chamaecyparis obtusa; assembly: GCA_027943335.1. Lineage (NCBI taxonomy): Eukaryota > Viridiplantae > Streptophyta > Pinopsida > Cupressales > Cupressaceae > Chamaecyparis > Chamaecyparis obtusa. The sequence goes on from BSBK01002847.1 coordinate 980,925, forward strand.
GCCCTCATTTCTCTCCTCAATCTACTCACACTCAGACTCCACAGCTCTCTCGCTCACTTCTGCTATCTCGATTCAGAGCCACCATTTTACACTGCTCCAGTGTTCGAATTCCTCCAGGAGAAAAGGCAGAGAAAGGAGAAGAAGAGAAAAGAAGCAGAAGAAACCGCCATTACAGCATTCGGAGCAGCATTTTACTTTCAGAGGTCGAGTGTTCGAGTCCCAAAATGGCCAGATCTGCAATGGTAGTCGTTGTTCTCATGGCCCTAGTGGCGTTTTCATCACAGCAAGCTCCTACAGCATCACCCACAACTTCCCCTGCACCGAAGGCAGCCGCCCCTGTTACCACTGCAACTCCCCCCACAACCACCGCCGCTCCTCCCACTGTAGTCGCCACTCCACCTGCTAAAGCACCAGTTGTGTCATCTCCCCCAGTCGCCACTCCCCCTGTTGCTACTCCTCCCACTGTTGCAACTCCTCCTACTGCAACTCCTCCCGCTGCAACTCCCCCTACTGCAACCCCTCCTGCTGCCACTCCTCCTGCAGCAACTCCTCCTGCTGCAACCCCACCTGCAGCAACTCCTGCTGTAACTCCTACCGCCTTGACTCCCTCTGCCCTTTCACCTTCTTCTTCCCCTGTTTCAAGCCCACCCATACCTCCTACCGCTTCCCCTGTTTCTTCCCCTGAATCTGCTAGCGATGGATCTATGGTTACTCTGGAGAAGATGGCCCTCTTTGCAGCTGCGGGCGCCGCCGGATTCTTCCTGTTCTGAGCTCGGTGATCTTCAATGTTGCCGCGTATTGTGTGTTTCTCTTTTGGGTTAGTTTTGTTTCGGTAGCAGGTTAGATTTTAGATCGACATTATTAATTTTGTGTGTGATCCTCTTCAGATCACACAACACTGGATGGTTATTTAGTTTTTTTCTGCATAAGGACATCTCTGTTATTGTTATTGATGTTGATAGAGTGACATTGATATTATTATTCTTTCGTCCCCGTTAGTTCTTGTCTGTGGGGACTTAGAGATCCATTGTTGGGAGCTTCATTGTTGTATCATATGGATCACTTGATTATGATTTTTATGTAGAGAAGACTGTTTTGATTATGATTATTATTTGCAATAAAATTTATTTGCATTTTCGAAAATGGGTCAGGTTATGAAATGGGATTTGTTGTCTGCATTATGGCAAATCGATTTATATAATGTGATTTATCTGCATTGTTGGGGAAAGATCAGTTTTGAAATGGGATTTTTCTGCAGTTTGGGAAAAGATCAGTTTATGAAATGGGATTTATCTGCATTTTGGACAAACACCACGTTAAGTATTGTGATTTTTTGCTAATGGGATTTATCTGCATTTTGGACATTTTTTGCAAGTGAGATTTATCTGCATTTTGGCAAAAGATCAGTTTATGAGATGGACTTTTCTGTGTTATTGTTTTTTGGGCTCTTCGGCATTGTTTAATGGAATGAGATGCTCTTGGATGAAATCATGGTGGATTCATTTATATTTGCTTTTAGGTGAAGGAACCATGTGATTGAAGAGCAAGGAACGAATGATTTACTATTTTGTGGAACAACTGTAAAGTTAATTAAAGCTGACATGACTGAAAATGACAGTAGGATTCCAGCCAAAAAGAAAACTCTAATTTTTTTAGATGAGTGTTGTCTGAATCACATGTAGTACAGTAAATGCTAAATGACTTTAATTTGCTGTCCGGTTGTTAAATGATAGAATGTGTGTGGTCACCAGAGCACATCAAGTACATTTAAAGGGAATAAATCAGTCACTGATATTTTGCAGTGGTCATTTCATTCATGAGTTTTTATTTGATATGCCTTTTCTCATACCAGACTGGCTGGTTGGTCATGCTTCTGGGAAAAGCTACTCTAAAATGTTCCCATCATAAATAATGGTGCTCAGTTCAAGAAGGCTTCCTGAACTGACAAAATTAATAAAGTTTTGTCAAAGATTAACATGAACTAGTAATAGGTGAAAAGCATCTAAAGACAATTTCAAGGATTCTTCCTCCTTTTCTGCAATGGGTGAGAGCTTTGGATTTTATTGTCTACTGTCATTATATAGTTCTAATTTACATCATAGTACCAAATTTAATTGAAATGAAGAAATTTTTTAATCTTTGGGCTATCTGTATTCATTAAGCACAATTTATAGTACAAGTTTCTTATGTTAAATAGGTTTGGTGGAAATTGAAAAAAAATTTATCCTGAAATTTCTTTTTGAATATTAGGTGGAGGAGGTTTAATATAAAAAGCCCTCCAAATTAAATGTAAAATTGATATTCTGCTTCATTATAAAGCAAGGAAAATGAAATTATTAATGTGACAGTTTGTACTATAACAGTTAAAGCAAAAATTATACAGCTAAATAATAAATTACAGTTATATTGTTGCTATTTATAATAGCGATAATATAAATGAAAACGTTTTTTTGTTGTGATTTTGTGTAATTTAGATTTGACACAGGGAAAAGTAGTTATAAAAGTTCAAACAAAAACAAATTTTTTGTCATTAAATATGTCACTTCATAGCATTATTGTTGATGTGGTTAGTTTGGTACAAAAGATAAGGTAGTTGGCAAAATAGGTTGGTTGTGCTAAGTCTTGAGATTTTATTGATAAATAGGAGACCATTTGGAATTTGGGTTTTATATTAGAATTATAAATTAAAATAATTTTTTTTAATTAGGTAAATTCTGCATATTAGAACGGTTAATTTAATGTAGCAGTGACATTACATTTCTGAGAAATAAGAAAGAAAATTATGATTTTTTAATTAAATAGTTAGTGTCTTTTAAGAATTGAGATTTTATATTAAATTAATAAATTAAAATAATAAATTTATTTATTTTTATTTTTATATGGTAGTTTAGGAAAATTATGATTTTATCAATTAAATGGCTGAAAATTGATTTTTGGAAATTCTAAAAATTCTAGAAATTCAAGCTTATGCCTATTTTATCAAATTACATAAAAGTATATTTTATTTAGTCCAATAAAAAATATTTCATCATTGTAATTTCATCCAACCAATAAAATAAATAGTAATTTCAAGTTAATTTTTTATCAACATAATCTTTGTATTTTAAAATAAGAATAAAATGATTTGCTTCATTATTATTATTTTGACTCAAGAAATAAAAATTAAGAGAATTCTCAAATTAGTTTAAGCATTTAAATTAGAATTTGATATTTTTATTCATTAAATAAATTAGTTGTCATTGTAATACTTTTGTACAAAGAATGGTAAGAATAATGATATTTCCTTAGACAAGTTTGATGATTGGTAAGAATAATGATATTCCTTGGTAAGAATAAAATGATTTGCTTCATTATTATTATTTTGACTCAAGAAATAAAAATTAAGAGAATTCTCAAATTAGTTTAAGCATTTAAATTAGAATTTGATATTTTTATTCATTAAATAAATTAGTTGTCATTGTAATACTTTTTGTACAAAGAATGGTAAGAATAATGATATTTCCTTAGACAAGTTTGATGATTGGTAAGAATAATGATATTCCTTGGTAAGAATAAAATGATTTGCTTCATTATTATTATTTTGACTCAAGAAATAAAAATTAAGAGAATTCTCAAATTAGTTTAAGCATTTAAATTAGAATTTGATATTTTTATTCATTAAATAAATTAGTTGTCATTGTAATACTTTTGTACAAAGAATGGTAATAATGATATTTCCTTAGACAAGTTTGATGATTGGTAAGAATAATGATATTCCTTGGATGAGTTTGATGAGTGGTAAGAATAATGATATTCATAATAATTAATAAAATAAAGAATGCATCCATTAATGGTGATGTACCCATTTGATAGAATTTGTTCTAAAAGTAAAAGTAAATTAAATATTGAATGTGTCCATGTCGTTGGATCCAGCTAGGAGGGGTGTTTATGGAAGTTGGCAGTACAAAACTGGTAATGAATGGAGTTGGATAATAAAAGATTTATGTTTTCATTACATAGTTGTTGATGTGTTAGTTTTGTAAAAAGAATAGGTTGAGTAGTGATATTTCTTAGATCTTCTTATCACTATTTTTGTAAAGAAAATGCTTGTTTGTTGCTTTTTCATCCATTGTGACCTACACTAAAATGAATGATTAAAAAAAATGGAAATAGCCCTTTCACAGATTGAACATCTATGGATGATTTGAGGAAAATACAATGGAGCTTCAACAACATAAAGTGTAAAAACAAAAACAACAACAAATCAAATTGCTTCAACAGAAATATGACAATGGCAATTATGTTAACAAGTGCTAGCGTCCAGGATTGGTGCTGGGAAGGCAAATTTGTTGAAGATTTGTGAAGCAAACATAATGTTCAAATATAAAGTTTTTAACTTTGACTGTAGAGTTTTGTATTTTGAGAACCAATAGAGAGGTTTTTTCCATATATTTTTTCTATAATACGGAAATCTGAAAACTTTTAGGCCACTCACTTCAAAACGCAGCAGGAAACTTCTATGATCAAGGGAAGCTATTCATTTCTTTCCTTTCTTTTAAAATTCAATCTAACTATGATATATAAATGTATAATTATTAAGCTGATAGGCTTTGTGTGGGGAGCTTTGCTTCTGGAAATGACATTTTTCTCCTAAAAAATTGTTAGCCCTCTTACGAAATAGTATTCATTTTTTGGCTTTGAAAAGCACTTAAAGTTTTTTCACTTTTTTAGTTAGAAATTAGAAAAAGATTCCCTAATCAGTTCAAATTTTTATTTTATATTTGAAATATATATTAAAAATATATAATGAGTTTGAGCAAGGAAATTTCTATTTAATTTTGTATTTTAAAAATTCAATAACAACATTATAATAAATATATAGGGTTTGATTTTTACTATTTCTTAACTCTTTTTTCACATTTATATGACAAATTGTTCTCATATTTTGAATGTAGTTTTGTGTTTCATTTATCATTTATTTGATATCAATATTATACAATAAACCACTCACATATTTGATACAGATCTCAACAAATATAATTTGCAAGAAAGCATGCAACTCCTAGTTTACTTTATTTCTAACTAAGAATTTATCTCATTTGAGACATAATGGTTAAAAAAAGTTCCCAAGGTACCTAACCCTTGTTACCATGCAAAGTAAATGGAACCATATCAGATAATGAGGTTCATTAAGAATATAATTTCTTTTACAGATGGACCATTTATCATATATCAAAGTCTCTCTGGAATTTCTATGCTTTATTTTGAGTTTAATTGCTAAGGGGTCTATGGACATATTTTTCTTATATTTGGTATCATATTAGTTGGGTGCATGTGCTTACCTGTGAGTTACATGCACATGGTCAATTTATCATAATATAAGTTTTTGGGTTTTTTCTCTCCTTTTTAAGGGGTCTATGGACATGTTTCCTTATATTTGGTATCATATTAGTTGGGTGCATGTTCTTACCCGTGGGTTACATGCACATGATGAATTTATCATAATATAAGTTTTTGGGTTTTTTCTCTCCTTTTTAAAGGGTCTATGGACATATTTCCTTATATTTGGTATCATATTAGCTGGTTGTATGTGCTTACCTGTGGGTTACATGCACATGATGAATTTACCATAATATAATTTTTTGGGGTTTTTCTCTCATTTTTAGTCTAGCAAAACTTATTAAAATTTGTATGGAATTGTAACCTAATTATTATTTTTCTTTTAACGAGGAGGTATCCCCGCGTCCTAGCCCAGCGACCAACAGCCCATATCTTGGGTACCTGTGCAAGCTAAGGCGAGACTAATCCTCCGCGGGTGAGACCAGGGGCTCAAACACCGATCCCACCGAGAAAATTCGGAGGGAGTTTCGAACCCGAGACCATGGGGGTAACACAACCTCAAGCCTCTGCTCCCCACCATTTGAGCTAGCGTCCGAAGACAATTGTAAGCTAATTATTGATCCTACCTTTTTTGAGTGAGATTTTTCTAGTGGATCTTGTTTTAATGTAGGAAGTAGTATGGTAGGAACTTATAGAAAAGAGGGGATATTTTGGAGTTGTTCATATGTTTACGTGTTACATGGTTATGATTTAGTGTTCCTATTTGGTAATATGTAGGTTGCATCATGTCATTGTTTTGGTCTTTTACACTATACATATGTCTACTGCAAGAGTATTTATTTTGGGTGCATGAATTTGGTCCTAGTCACACGAGAGAGTATTTTCCATTTTTGCTATTGTTTGTATTTCTTACATTAGGTTCTTGGATTTAGCCCTTGGAAAGTAGAGAGCACTAGATGATTAGCTCTTGGAAGTATGTAGGTTGTGAAGTTGTTCTTTTGGTGACCTAGAAGCTTTTGGAAAGCTTGATTCCTCTATTTAAAATTTATTTGATGGAGGTTATGAGTTGACCTTTTGATGGCTTGGAGTTCCTAGATAAATCTTAACCCTTTTTCATAATTTATTTCATGCTACATATTCATGTCTCTTTGATCTGTATGGTTTGCATTTTTTTAATAAGTGATTTTCTATATCTATCATATTCTATAGATAATTTTGTAAATTTTCCATGTTAATAAAAATTTGTCAACTTTTAAGATTGTAAATCCCAAAGATTTTATCGATGAAGATGATTTTGGATTTGAACAAATGCTTTGTGCATGGTTTAAGGAAGTGTTTTATTGCTTTCCTATATGTAAACGTTAGTATTTGATTAGTCACTATTTGTGACATGATCCTTTTTGGGTTTTTAAATTATAGTTTCTCTATTGTGGACTTACAATACTTTTGATCTAGGTTTTAATATGATGCATATCATGGAGAAATAACATATTATATTTGATTTTCTTCTTTTTATTAGATGGGAAAAATAAGTTATAAAGTAATTCTAAAACCCTTTCCAATAAACATCGACCTAACATAACAAGCTATAAAATGACACAACAATAAACAAGTTACCCCTTTACAACAATAACCAACAAAATCTACCAACCCAAAACCATTAAAGGATTAATTTCTTACACCACACTAAGCCTTTGCCTAGAAATCCACAAACCCAAAACATGTGTATTACAAATAGATACATGTTTACGAGATCTTCTCTTTCTTCCTTAGATGATAGTCTACTCTACACCATTATCTAAATCCTTAGGCTAAGGGAAGAGGAGAGTGGAAATATTTATTAGCACCTTCAACTTCTCCATTACATGTAGAGAAGAATAATTTTTATATAACAAAGACGTACATTGCATAGATACATGTTGAGAAGAATGGTTCTACACACACACACACTCCCTTAAAATATTGGTTTTAGAAGGAACAACTACTAAAAGAAGGTCAAGAGAAGTTAATTATTTAGGAACTGAATAAAGAAACAAAGCTACACCAATCATAGATGGATCAACACATTGAGAAAGTTCATACCGAATTCTCAAGGTGTTGATCCGAATGGCAGTGTGTTCTACTGATGCTAGATTATTATTATAATACTTATGATATTAGTTGTAGTAATCCTGTTTGATGTGCTTGTGCAAAGAGGGATGAATTCGTAGTCAATCACTCGTGAGATCTAAATGATATCTCGATCCCCTTCACTACTTGATATCATATATGCACATGTGCTTTGGCTATTGTACTAATGTGGATAGGTACCATGCATCATGTTCCCCTGAATTGGTAGGGATGAGTGTGTCCAAAAGATAGACATATATATTAACCTTGAAGGTGGTTAATACATAGTTAATCATATGGCCAACTAATTCCCCTAGTCACAATCGCCATTCCTAGTTGGATGACAATTGCCACATTATTTATTTTGGCCAGCTAGCTACCAAGTGGTAACAACTAGCATCTCTGTTTGGTATGTCGAGATATGTGATTTGGTATGTGGTTGGTTTTATGTTGTTTGTAATGTCCTCAGGTCCACATAAGAGTTTTATGGTGCATTAGGTCATTGGGCGAAGTTGCCAAATAATTTTTATAAATATATCAATTGTTGCTGACTAATGTTGTTTTGAAGTATTTTATTATAAGTGTTGATTATGTGATTTTTATTCAGATTTTATTTTATAATTTTGAATTAAATATTAAGTGTACCACATATTATGTTTTTAAAAGAGAACTTTTTAAATATATCAAAAAGTGCATGTTTGATCATTATTTTAATTCTTATTTTCTAATTTTCATGAACTTCTAAAAAACCCCTCATGGCTGAATTCGAATTTGATTCATGGAGCAAACTTGGATGAGAATCTTTTTGTGGGTATTGTTACTTTGGATTTCTCTCGTCAAGTTCATATTTTCCTCCAATTTTTGTCTTGAATGGTGAAGGATTTCTCATTTTCTTTTATTTTCTTGGTTTTGAGCAAGTGGAGGTATGTGCATGAATTTCTCCCAAATTCTTTGTTTAAATTCAAAATTCTTGTCATGATATTTTCTAAAAGGTGTTTACTATTGAGATAGATTACTTTGCAAACTTGTTTGAAGTTAAATGATGTAGATTTCATGGTTTTCTAATAATTTTGTGAAATGGGGGTTTTATCTATTTCTTTTGTTTCCAATAGTTTCTTGTGAGGTTAAATGGATTTTTGGGGCTCAAATCCATTGAGGATCAATGGGTTTTCTCAGATTTATGATTTGTTAAGTTTGGAATTTTAGCGATTTCTGCATGTGAGCTTGCGTGCACCCGTATTTGAGCAATTGTGAGTGTAGTTTAGATTTTGGGCTATGAAAATATTATGAAATTCAAGTGGTACTCATTTTTATTGATGAAATTGTGGTAATCATGGAATGGACTCATTGGAATGACAATTGGAAATACATGGGTGTTTGTGGCTACCGTCGTGTGAATGTGTGTGTGAAACCAAAAACGGGCAATTCTTTAACTGAATGTGTATGAGTTGATGTATTGAAAGTATTGGTATTGTTAGTTGGATTCCTTTCTTTATGAGGTTTTATGATTCATGGTATGTAATTGGTTTATGCCATTCCAATTTGTGTTTACTTGGCTCTTTTATTGGTTTTCAATTGTGTCTTACCGGTAGTGAATCTAAAAAATGTGTATGCCAAACAATTGGGCACTTTATTATGATTGGATTCTTGTGTACCTAGTTGGGTTATTATATAATTCAGGTGGCTTTTGTTATGTAAGAGCATGGCTTTTTCATTTTTGGCTTATTGGATGGTTATGTTTGTCGTGGGTAGCGATGTGGCATTTTGATTCTTTTCATGAGATTTCCCTAGTTATTGGATCGCTCATGTATATGATTTCTTCATGGTATTCCCATGATTTTATTGTGCATGTATGGACAATATTATATGGTTGTCAGGGTCATGCCGACAATGCACCATGATTATTTTGGACGAGACTCATGGTCTTGTTACTAATAGATATGCCAATAATATTTAAGGCTTATTGTGTTGGGAGTCTCATTATATGCCATGTGTTTTAATGGATGTTTAGCCATTAGTGGGAATGAATCTCCGATGGGGGGACGAGGGAACAAAGGGGCCACTAGGGTAACCCATTAAAGATTGCTAAACAAGTGATAACATGATGCATGAGTCATAATGCTAAACAAGTGATAAAAAAATGGGGAAAAATAACTAAGAAAAGAGTATGACTAATACTGTAGGGCTAGAGTTGACCACCTGCTAATGCATGAGTCACGATGTGGTGTGGAGATGGTACATTATGTTCCCCACCTTGGTTACATGATGCTTGGCATCGCATGAGTCGTAATGTGGTGAGGTGATGGGACATTCTATTCCCCACAGGGATATTTACTGCACGAGTCAAGATATGGCGAGGTAATGGGTCATTATGTTCCCTGTCGGACCATGTGATGACACTCCCAATATTTGCCTATGTACCCATTTAAGATATTCAATGATTTTATCTTTATTTGATGTTGAGGTTGATGCTTTCATGGTGGTTATAGATTTGGCTTGGTTGTATCTCCTTTGGGCATGTGTGAGTTCTCCTCCTTATACTTGTGTGATTATATTTCTCATGATTCGTATGACTTTGTGACTTGATTTGTGTAAGTCTTTTCCATCTTTTCTTGGATGGATTCTATTTTTTATTATCATAATGCCCAAATTCTGTGTGGATATGTGTTTGTGAATATGGCTTGATGTTGTATTGTTGTACATGTGTGTACCATGTATGGTTTCTTGGTATGTGTGGTATGGTCCATATGGTTATCTCCAGAGCACAATGGGACAAAGACTAAGGGTTCCTCATGGTCGGGTGACATGGCCAAATGCCATTGGGGAATGTATTACATGTTTTGATTAGTCTTAGTTGATATACAGAGACTTATTGACAATATTACATTCATATTATGTATTCACACTCTTATATTGTGCTCATGTACTTCTAATCTATTGGGAGGAATGCATAACTATGTGATGAATTGTATCTTTGCTTTGGATTATGATGGAATTTTTTTTAGTATGTAGACTTTACATATATAAAATGTACTAGATCAATCTCATACTCTGGCTAGTGTATATTGCCAATCTGGGACTTTATATTGTAGGATTCCTTCTCCTTGATTTATGATGTATGCTCTATTGGACTTGGTATTTGAGAAGAATCCATGCTTATATTCATGGTATTGGATTTTATGCTCCATCTTGGTCATATTTCATTCATAATGATATCCTTGGATGTTAACTTGTGCTTAAGTTTTTATCCATCAAGCTAGTACATGTAGAATGGTGTGCTCTTTGATATAGAACATGCAAGTGTGATTGTGATGGTATTTGTAATGGATCTAGATGTACATTAACTAAATGATGATGTTATAAAATTTTAGGCATGGATGTGACTCTATTGTACACTCTCAGACCCTTCTAGGAAGTTAATTGACCTTTAGTTGACCTTATCTAGGACTTAGGACCTCGAAAACACTATTTTAGTGAAGATTTTGGCAAAAAATGATAGTTTAGTGCATATGTGGATTCTTTTAGTGCACATTCCAATTATTTTAGCGCATATGCCAATTATTTTAGTGCATATGTCAATTCTTTTATGTTAATTATTTTAGCTCATACATTAATTCTTTTAGCGCTTATGTTAAATTTTGTTGTACATATATAATTAAGTAGAATGAAACATATGAACTAGCACATTTGTTACAGAGAGATGTTCCTTTGGGTTTGGGCATAAATGAATCATATATTTGGATATCCTTTTTTCTTGTGATTCCTTCCAAGCAATCCTAGTCATATTTTGACCTTATTTGGTGTACCGATTGATCAGATCTTGGGACTCTAGGGAATGATTTTCTTGTCGAGAGCCTCATGAACATTTTCCAAATTCTCTTATAGTTCCTTTTTAAGTGGTCATTGCGTGGTGGCCATAGGACCCTTGGGAGCACTAGACTATCTGCCTTGATTACTTAATGTTCACCATGATTGTTATATGTTTGATATTTAATACATGTTAATACTTCATGAATGTATCATGTCACCTTTGCTAGTGTATTCTTATTGTTAGTATAATTAACTATCCATTGTTGAAATAAATAAATAAATGTTGTTGATTGTATTATTCATTTTTCTCGAGGGTTCTCTAGTGGGGTGTGACAATAGAAAATAACCCCTAAATTAAACCAAAATCTATATTCTCTCAAACATAATTTAGGGATGCCCTGATAGAAGGAAACACACCAAGAGAGGCCATTAGAAGTGAAATAGATGATCCTAGAGCCATGTCATGATCAATCATTTCCATTGTAGTATGAGAAATGCCCTTCAAATCACACAAGTAAAAATAAGATCTAAGTCATTGTTGATCATAGCCTAACACACTCTTTCTTATTAAAGGATTGACAGTAAATATTTTTTTGAATCCAATTATAGGTTTCCAAAAGCACTAGGAAGAGCCATTTTATAAATTTGATTTGACTATTATTAATGTAGTGTTGAACCTCTTTATTATGTTGTTTGAGATTTATGAGCTTTATAGTTTCTTTGATTTCAATTGAAGCATTGAACATGTTTATGTCATCACCTTTCAAATGTCACATGTATGGATTTTGTAGGTTATGTATACCTCCACATTGCATGAAAAAAAATAGTTGTGGATGTTCAAGGTGCTATTAGTATCATGCATGTAGTAAGGTCTTGTTGTAAGTTATTGTATGGCATGGAGTGGTAAAATTTGGTTATTTAGATTTTCATCCATATTAGTACATTATTGTGATCATTTTAGTGGAAAAAATGATAAATTCTTGGAGTACTTATGATTCTTGTTGCAACTCTTTAGGTCACTTTCAATTGTATTTTTTTTAGAACATGTATAAATTAAATATGCTATCATGAGAAGCTCCATATCACATTTTATTGGGAGATTTGCATGGTTACATAGAGTCATTTTCTTTTCTTAGAGATTGTGATTTCACCTTTTCTCTTTCAGAGATCCTTGTGTTGTGTTTGAGATCTTTGATTTTATGAGGGTCACTTGCAATCTTCAAGTAGTCCGAGATGTTTATTGTGATGCTATGTGTAGCTCTAGATCAGTTTTTGTGAGAGATATGATAGCGATGTGGAATATCAAACTATAGTAGATGCCAAAAATGAAAGAAAATAAGAGTTGACTTTTGTGAATCATTAGTGTCATCAGCTTTAATCTTTGATCTCAAACTATACTACTATCTTCCATGACATGATGTATAAGAATACAGAAGACTATGTGGATGACACCTTGGCAAAATCCAAGAAAAGGGATACACAACTTGCCGATTTGGAAGTAATTCTAGATCGTATGGAACAGTTTCAACTCAGATTAAATCCCAAAAAGTGTGCATTTGGAGTTACCTCTAGCAAACTCTTAGGATTTATCATTTCAGCTAAAGGAATAGAGGTGGACCCAGAAAAAGTTCAAGCAATAATGGATATGCCACCTCCTAAAAACATCAGTCAAATGAGGAGTCTTCAAGGATGACTTCAATCTATAAGGAGGTTTATTTCACAACTGGTTGATAGAGCTCAACCCTTTAACAAGACTTTGCATAAAGGGGTTAAATGTGTCTAGAATGAGGAATGTTAGCAAAGCATGGACCAAATCAAATAGTACTTGGCTAATCCTCCAATCTTAATGCCTCCTATCCCAGGAAAACCACTTATATTATATGTCTCAGCAACAAAATCTTCCCTGGGGGCATTATTGGCTCAACTTGATGATACTGTAAAAGAAAGAGCCATATATTATATCAGTCGTACTCTTGTGTCATATGAGGTCAACTACACTAGTATTGAAAAATCTTACCTAGCAGTGGTGTTTGCTTCCCAAAAGTTGCGACATTACATGCTAGCGCATACAATACACCTCATTGCAAAAATTGATCCTCTAAAATACTTGCTTGGTAAGGCTACTCTCACAGGTAGACTTGCTAAATGGATGATGATTCTTTCAAAATTTGACATAGAATATGTTGAGCATAAGGCGATAAAAGGACAAGCCATTGTAGACCAATTGGCTGATTTTCCAATTAGAGATAAAGCACCAATTCAAGTTGAATTTCCAGATGAGCACATAATATACAAGATAGCAAGAACATGGAAGATGTTCTTTGATGGTTCTTTTATGCAAAATGGTTCAGGCACAGGAGTGTTGTTTGTTTCACCTCATGGGTACACAATTCCTAAGTCCTACAAACTATTGTTCCCATGCATAAATAACATTGTTGAGTATGAGGCCTTAACAAATGGACTAAAAATGGCTATAGAATGGGGAATCACTGAGCTGCATATTTATGGGGATTCACAATTGATAGTCAACCAAGTTAACGAAGAATACCAAACCAAAGGTGAAAAATTGGTACCCTATAAGAAAATGGTTGATTCATTGCGATGACACTTCACCTTTGTTACATTTCAACAAATCCCTAGAGCAGAGAATAAAGCAACTGATGCTATGGCTACATTAGCTTCACTTCTTCAGCTAGAACATCATGAGTCCAGATTTGAATTCCTGGTGGAAGAGCTACACTATCCCATTTATGACTCCCAAGAAAGCCAAGTCATTTGTACCCTTGTTGGCCATGAGTCATCTTGCTATGGTGCCATTTATTGATATCTCTATGATGGCATTATTCCCGAAGCCTTCAACCATTCTGAAAGATGAAACCTAACCCAAAATGCCTCTCACCACACCCTTATCTCTGGTGATCTGTATAGGAGGGGTTTAGATGGGACACTTCTTAGGTGCTTGGAAAAGGATGAGTTTGACCAAGCATTAGTTGACATCCACGAGGGCATTTGTGGAGGACATTCTAATGGTCTTGCCATGGCTCAAAGGTTGCTTAGGGCAGGGTATTATTGGCCTACCATGCAGACAGATGCAGTAGCTTTTGCTAAATCTTGTGAAAAGTGTCAGAAACATGGAAACCTGATACATGCTCCAGGCAAAGAGCTTATTCCTTCTATTTCTCATTGGCCATTTCAACGCTGGGCCTTTCACCTTGTTGGGCAGATTCATCCTAACTCATCAGGTGGACACAAATTCATTATTACTCTACTGATTACTTTACCAAATGGGTAGAAGCTATCCCACTTTCTGTTGCCTCAGGCAAGATAGTTTCTTTGTTTATTTTGAACCATATCATCTGTCGGTATGGAGTGCCCTCTGAAATAGTCATTGACAATGGAGGTCAGTTTAAAAACAAGGACCTTAAACATCTCTGCAAGAAATTCAAGATAAAACAACATTGGTCCTCCATTTACTTTCCACAAGGAAATGGACAAGCAGAGGCTTCAAATAAGACCATTCTCAAGATTCTTCATAGACCAGTTCACAAGAATGGTAGAGATTGGCACCTATAGATAAATCTAGCCTTATGGGCCTACATAATGAGTATTCGTACTCCAATAGGGGCTACACCTTTTGCCCTCACTTATGGTGCTAAAGCAGTGTTACCTTTAGAGGTAGAGATCCCTTCACTTAGAGTCTCTCTCAAAGGTTTAGTGACAGATGAAGACTACTGCGCCATGAGGTTGTAGGAACTAGAACTTCTAGATGAAAAGTGTAAAGCATCTTTTGATCACATGAGAGTTTACCAAAAGTGTATGTCCAAAGCGTTCAACAAGAAGGTTCACCCTAGAGAATTTCAAGTGGAGGATCTTGTCTTGCGAGAAAACCCTAAGAACCAACATCATAGAGAACAAAAAGGGAGGTTTGAACCTAATTGGCTTGGACCATACATTATTACTGCTGCTTTTGGTATAGGTGCTTACTTACTATCTGATGAAAAGGGAGAGCAGTTCCCTGATCCTATCAATGTGTTGCACCCAAAGAAGTTCTATTCATGATGCCTATTTAGTCTGGGGGCATCCTTTGTACATATTTTATGATCTTGAAAAAATTCTAAAAAAATTCATATATGATGCTGAAAAAATCCTACAAAGCATATAAAGTCCTGAAAAAATACAAAAAAATAAAAAAATGCAAAAAATTCAAAAAAATAGAAAAAGTGCCTTGGTGAAAACCTGGAAACTGGGGCTTTGGTAGCAAAAATACAAAAAAATAAAAATAAAAAATAAAAAATCTCCAAGTAGTGAAAACCTGGAAATAGGCGCTACTTGAGGCCTTTGCACCCTTGTCTTTTAACATGCGCTCTCGACACTTAGTCTTTCTCCATCATGCCTTGACCTTGTTGCCTTGGTTTGGAATTGGTCTTTGTCTTTGTTTAAGGGTCATAACTATGTTAGCTATGGTCTCTAAGATGCGTTGGTCTTTAGGACATCTTGCAAACGGTGTTTTTCAACACCACCCAAACAATGTTTTTCAACACTGCCCTAGTGTCAAGTGTTTCTCAACACTTATCAAATATCTTGCCTACAGTCTAGCATGATATGGTATTTCTCATTCCCAGATATGATACTCAAAGTTTGACTCTATGACCTACACACACGCACTTAAACACTTGACTCGCTGAGACTTGTTTGACATTGTTTTCCTTGTGTGTTGTCTATGATGATTTCTTTGATGATTGTTCTCTCCCTATGATAGTTTTCGATGATGCATAGCTAGAAGATTGAGGGCATGAGGACATGTTTTATTGCTTTTTCTGCTTGTGGGTATATTTTTTTGGTCCTAATTATCATTAGCATTTATGCTTGTTCCACTTGACACTGGGACCTACAGAGTATTATCCTTGACTGTTTGTGCAAGTGCATACTTATAGTCATCTTGACTTTCCTTGTGTCTCGATGCAAGTATAATCGTGCCATATTAAGCTTAGGTAATCTCACTGCACTAGTCATCTTGACCTATATGTCTTTGGTGCCTAGGTGGGATTTCCACATTACAATCTGATATAGATCATATTCATATACCCATAGTCATACTAGTGTGTATTGTATGATCTTACGATGATACCAATAAAGCTCGATGATGATTATTAGATGTCTATTGGCGTTGTGACCTTACAAGTCAACCACTTTCATAGTAGCTTGCATTTGTAGGTTCATGATAGTTTAGTTTCGCACCTTGCATATGGAGAGAGCTCTCCTTTCATCTTTCGAGGACCTGTTGGTCAACTGCGCTCACCTTTTCTTTTTTCAATCATGTCTTTTGCTCCTTGTCTTTCACATCACGACCCATTCCTATCATCACAAGGGGTTAATCTTATCATCATATCTATATCCTAAAGAGATCATTTTCAAAAACATGAGTCTATATCATACACATGAGAATTAAACATAAATCTATGAGAGAGATCATACATGAGCATATAAACATACATTTTGAGCAATATGACAAGACGATATCAAAATTGAAACATCCATCACAAGTGAGACAAATAACATAGATACATCGCAAATCTAGTAATCTCATATATATATGAATGTCATAGTACAATATACAAAATGAGATCCCAAAATCTGGATCAAAGTCTCATGATATGTGTCAAACATCTAAAACATCTAAGCCTAAGCCTATGTCTCGCTAGCCCCATCATGTGGAGCTAGTGGAGGAGGAGGTGGTGTTGCATCCGGTATCATATTTGATCTACTAGTTATCGCGAAGTATGACAGAGCCCTATGACCCTCTGGTATGGCCTGAATGTAGAGACCATGATAGTATGCAGCTCACGCTACCTCTCTCTGACTCTCTGTGGTGGCCACCTGTATGGCTCTATCCTGTCTCTTTATCTCTACCCTAAGATCTGTCAGCTACTACTCTCTGATGGCTATCATGATCCACAGTTGTTGCATCTCTACCTCCAGTGCCTGGATCCTGGCCCTTAGGTCCTCTCCTCCCATAGTCTGTCTTGCATCCACCTATCGGTGAGCTGGCCTCGCCACATCCTCCTCTGCATCAGCTAAACTCTATCCCCATGGCCATTTTTGGCCACCTGCTCGAGAGCTTTGTCTGGTCTCTCTAACTCTCCCTCTCCCTTCACCATCTCCTCCATCCCAGTCATCATCATCATCCCCCTAAGCTGTTGGCTATGCATCAAGAATTGTGAATCGAGGGAATGGAACCCTCCGCCACTCTGCTCTATAGGCTGCATTAGCCCCTGCATTTTCCATGTCTAGGAGGTAGTCCCAGGGCTCTCTCTAGATCATAGATGTATCTTGTACTACCTACTGGTAATCCAGCATCGGCAGCCAACCCTGATCCTCCTCATCCCTAGCCCGAGCATATGTAGTGGTCTCTGTCGACACTCTCTGCTACCACCTGAACTGCCACCATACCAGAGCGATAACAAATCTCTCAATGATATATGCATGTTGACCTACCAGTGGCTGGATGCACAACATATAACTCAACTCCTCCTCTGCATCTCCCCATGGCCCAACCTACCTATATGGCCTCCACTGAAAGGAGGTCAACTCATCCAAAACTCTTCTATAGTATGTCACGTCACCACTGTGTGGCTGTGATAGGAATCCTCCATACCTATAGATGAAGGGATGTCTCCTCTCCCTCGGTTGAACTCGGGGGTGCACCATAGTGATGTGCTCCCATGCCCACACCTGTGCTAGAATGGCACTGCACGCCCATGTCCTACTCTCTTGGTACATAATCTTGTGGAGCTCATGGTACATATTGGCCAATATGGCCAGGCCCCATGCTATCCATCGTGGATGCACCACTAGATCCACTTGCAGTATGCCCCATCCCTATGAGAAACCCTTTTGACTCCTTTCAGTGATAAGGGCATGTGCAATGATAGACGCAACTATACAAGGTATTGGGAAGTCTCTACCAAAATCATCCATCAAATAGTCCCAGCTGATGTGCCTGTCTATGATCATGACATCCTGGAACATGCCCTAGATGGCCTGACGTCCCTCAGTAGGATCCTGATCTTAGTACACCTGTGCCAACAAACAATCATGTCAGTTTCTATCATATGGAAACTTTACATCTATGACTATCTATAAACATGATTATACTTACAGGATCACCATGGCTGGGTACTCGGAGTATCTGATACACGTCCTCCAGGGTGATTGACACCTCTCTAGTAGGTAGATGGAAGGTGTTGTGCTCGCTATGCCATCTCTCAGCAAGCGCAGTCAACAACCCATGATTAGCTCTAATGTGGGGCAACTACAGTAGGTAGTCAAAGCCCATAGTCCTCAGATCTGCTCGACCTGGATCATCCAGGTCTTGAACATATCGTAGCCCAGTAACCTTTGGCGCTCTAATGAGTAATGCCGGAAAGACCTCCTGCAAACCATTAAACCAAGCCAAATGTTAGAGCATATCATGATGGATGTCTAAAATCAGTACAAAATATCTTAAGAATGCAAACATTGTCTAGACCCATGTCATTTTGCTCAAAAACACTAAAAAATGTCAAGTTTTTGAACCGAGCGATACTATTTTTTGGCAAAGTATCATGCGATACTTCTCCTTATAGCAGTGTGATAGTATCTTGGAGTACGATACTTCACCTAGTGTCACACGACATTTCATTTGGTATCGTGCGATACTCAACTTAATGCCGGTGCTATACTATATTGACCCACGAAGTATCGCACGACATTTTCCCTCAAAGGGTGCGATACTTGCAAATGATCGTACAATCTTTCACCCGGTTTTCAAATTTGAAATTTTTAAATTAATTAAAAATGTGTTTAATTGACATTAAGTGCTCATAATGACTCAAAAAGGGTAAGTTTTTTTGAAAACATACTGGGGCACCATAGTGTGGAGGCCGATTGTGCAACCGGGCGCGCTCAAAATGATGCCTGTGGACCAGAAGTGCTACTTGCTGGGCCATTTTTCTCTCTCTAAGCTCTAGATATTCTCAAATCACAATAAGACAAATGATTTTGAAAATGACATTTTTCACCCCTTTTATAGCATTTTGACTTTTTGACCTAATTTTCAAAACACCTTGGAATTGTGCAAAAATTGCACCCCTAGCTAATTTCAACATCCTGGATCCATTTTCAGACTCGAAATTGAAATTTGAGTTAATCTTGATAGTCAAAATCACATTTCAAATTTTTCCCTCTTCTGCGCAGTTGGCTGACCATTTGAGGCCTGATCCTTCGATCTTCGCTAGATCACCTTCATTTCTTCATCCTCATCTCTTTCAAAACTTCTAGTCTTTCATTCATTTTCATTCATCTTCATCTCTCTGAGGTTTGACTTTATCTTTATCCTATATCTTTCTCAGTCAAACTGGGGCATATCTTCACTGCTTGATGGTTATCCTATCATGCCTCATCTTCGATCATGATTTCTGGTGCTTTGATCAAGTTTATCTATTTGCTGCTTCTCCTCTACCTTATTTTGATTTTGATTCCGAGGGGGCAGTACCTATCAACTTTAATCTTTGATTCAACTTTATCATTCAGTTCAGCTTGAGATTCTTATTTTGAGACTTGATTATCACTTAACAACAATGATGTTGATCTTGTCTTTTGATTCTTATCTCTTATTTTGAGACTTGACTATCACTTAACAGCAACGATGTTGGTCTTGTCTTTCAGCTGGTTTATTTTTGTCCTGGTGTGTTCCTAGAATGATCACACATCTGGATTGTTTTGTGATCCCAAATTGATCTCACATTTCAATTCTTCTTTGACCACATGTGTTCCCAAACTGATCACACATTAGTCAAAGAGGGGCAAATGTATGCACCCTAAAATGGTCGCCTAGATTTTGGGCCCCCATTCAGTAATTTATCAAATCCCTGAATCAATATTTTAAAAAATCAGCATTTTATCAATTATATCAATTTCCTTGATCAAATCCTATTTTATCATTTTCGATTATTTGCCTTGGGCTAACCATTTTATCCTAAAGTCTTTATTTATTTAAAAGGAATTTCCTTCCCTTTTAATAAATAAAAAGCCCCCCACTTTTCCTCTTATCCTAAGTTGCACAAATAAAGCATTATTCTTATTTTATAAAAAGAAAAAAAATCATTTTTTGTCTCATATGGACACAAAAGTCAACTCTTATTTTCTCATTGGAGGATATTTGTGCACATGGATTGCTCTTCTTTCAAGCTCCACCCTTGATTAAATCTTTTTCCTCTTAATCTCCATGGTCCATTCCTTTAAAAGGAGAGCTCTCTTCCTCATTTGCATATCAATCTTTTTATGCTAATGTTATGCTGCAGGTTTTCTAGGTCACTTTGGAACTTTTGAAGATTTGGAGCATTCTTGGCTTTTGCATCTACATGCTATCATAGTTTCATTTCTTGCATTGTCATGGCATTCATAGCTTCATATTAGCTTAGTTTTCTTTATGCTTTAGATTACTTCATCTAGCTTAACTAGGAGGCTTTGTAATACTTGTTCTTTCATTTCCATAGCATAGCTTGCATATTTCCTTTCATAGCTTAGCTTGCATAGCTTGCATTTTCATTCATAGTATAGCTTTGCATTGCATTTAATTTTTATTCTTGGAGATATTGGTATTCTTGCCCTTGTCTTCATTTTAATCTCTCATTCTGTGGTTGACTAGCAAGGTCATAAGCTTAATAGCTCTAGCTGAGAGTAATCAAATAATCTTGCAACTCCATACATAGAGAGCTCTAGGTCATTTTCTAAGGTATCCCATTCATGGATTCCCTTGGATATAATGACTTAGAGAAGTGCACTATTTGAGGTGTACAGATGATACCCTATATTAGATGTTAGTGTCATGAGGATCTCTTGGTTCCTACTTCAAGTGACAAATTATAACATGTTTACATTTTCTTTATATTAATATAGGATTCATTATCTTTATATTTTTAAAAAAAATAAGAAAATTGTTGGTATAGAGATCTCTTGGAGTTCTTGGTTTATTATTTACCAATTTTAGATAGATGATCCATGGTTTAGAGGATGGTGTTATAGTTCCATGATAGAATATTCATTATAATATATCGATGTTTTGTCACTAATTTAGAGAATATAAGTCAATCAAAGAAAGAATCTTCTTTGATGACAATATAAAATCATGGCGTCATATGGAGTTCTTGGAGTTTTCCTTCTTTCCTAATATTTATCGGGAGCACTACTCCTGAATGGGAGTAAAGCATAGTAGAGACTAGTGTTCTTTTTTACTTCACATTTTTTTTCTATTATAGAGTTATAATTGAAGTCTGTCTAGCATGAGATGATACATTGTGTTCCTATACCAAATTTCAATGGGTTTTTTAAAGTGATTATGTTGACTTGGTTCTTTAGAATGTCCAAGGAACCTACACCTAGAGCTAGAAATGTGTTTAACTTTGACTTGTTTAAGAGATTATGCTTCATAGGCATAAAAATATTACACTCTACTCTAATGGGGTTTACTTCCAATAAATGATTTGATAGGTATTAATGCTCATGTAGCTTTCAAGTTTATTCTTCTTTCTGTTTTATATTTCCATGAATGAGTTTTGAATTATGATATTCATGTTGAGGACTTGTTTGAGAAGTGGGTGCATAACTATGTTTCTTTTTGTCTCCTCATATTTAGGGATAAAAATATGTCTCTCAATTCTATTTTTGAAGAGTAAAAGAGATTTTTAGTGGGTTTGGAAATATTTTCTTATTACATACAACCACCATTCTTTAGTCTCCTCATGAGTAGAATATGGCATCCAACAACCTAGTCCCTCAAAAAGGGGAGCCAAATTTGAACATGTGTAAGTGCCAATTTTTTCCATTTTGATCCAATCCCAATATTTTAATATGATTGTTGGAAGCGGCCTAAATGCAAAAACACCTTGATAACTCTATATAAGGAAATCGTTTAGTATTCACAAAGATATCTAATAATTTCATTCTAAGTTGTAAAGATCAAGCATTCCTAATCATTCAAGAGCATATCTATGTATAAGAAGCATCAAGCTACAACAATTTATCTTCATGATTTATTTCATGAGTGACTATGTTATGATATATTCATGTTATTGCATCAACACTTGTAGAACTTATCTAAAGAGTATTGCATCACCATCATTAAAAATTCTAATGTATAATCTTATCAATTCAACATTTCATTTATGATTTAGCCTCTACCTTTCTTGGGGTAAGCTTTCTTTTTCACCATTGTTACTGTAGTAGAGGTGGAAACATCAACATGAGGATTGACTTAGGAAAGCCCCTATATAACACAATATTTTTCCCATTTCTATGTATGTAGGTTATAGATTTGAGAACTGGAAGTTATGAAATTGCACAAAAAAGATAGGCGTATAAACCCAAACTTATCATCAAATTTAATAGAAGGGACCCTGGGCTAGCCACGGTAGGAAATAACCCCTAGATTGGTTAATAGAAAATATCCCTAAGATAGACAAGGTATCAAATAGCCCCTAATTTGGTATTATAAAATTTAATGTAATAGTGACATTACATTCCTTAGAAATTAATTATAATTTTATAGAGTACATAAAGCCTATTTTTATTCTTAAGCCAATAAAAATTAATTCGTCACTATGATTTGATCTAACCAATAAAATAAATAGTATGCAATAAAATAAAAAAAGGAATGCTAAGTTACATTTTTTATCAACATAATTTTTATACATAAAATAAGATGAATAGAATGAACATTGGTTCATTAATGCTATTTTGGTCCAAAACATAAAATAGATAATATGTTTAACCAACATTTTGATCCAACAAGGAGGTGTGTATGAAAAGTGTGAAACTAAGAATTGTCAAATTAGTTTAATACTCCACATCATAGTTGTTAATATAGAATGGTAAGATTAATAATATTCCTTAAATGATTTTGATGATAAAGCAAGTAGCAATAATTAATAGAATAAATAATGCATCAATTAATGTGATAAGCCCATTTAGAGGGTTTTCTCCAAAAGTGAACTAAGTATTGAATGTGTCCATGTAGTTAGATCCGACTAGGTGATTTTTTTTGGAATTTGGTACTACAAAAATAGATATAAGTGGAGTTTGATAATAAAAGGTTTTTCTATTCATTACATGTGCCCACTTTCATCATAGTTTTTGACGTGATAGTTTTGTTAAAAAGAGTGGGTTGAGTAGTGATATTAATTATGAGGTGAAAAAGAAAACATGGTGTTGAAGATGATTCCAATTATCAATATAATAGTATGAATATTGTATTCATTGATTTAGTTTGATCTAATTAATAGAATACATATTTCTTTAATATTTGTACTTTGGTCTACTTTTCTTTCTATCATCACAATTGTTAGTCAATATAGTTTGATCTAATTAAACATCCATATGAAAAATATTGAGTTTAACTATCTAGGAATATCAAAAACATCAAAATATAATGATCACCATCATCATAAAAAATGAATAATAGCCCCTAGTGTACACACCTAAAAATGGTCAAAACAAACATCAATGAAATTTAAGCCATTTGGATTAATTAAAATAAAAAATTAAATAACTATGTAATTGAATTAATCATTCGATTATACAGTTTAGTAAATAATTAAATCCAACCCATTCAATAATCATACATGGCTAATTAATTAATTATTTTGAATTAATTACTCCTTAAATCTCTCACCTATCACTACATGACAAATTTGAATCAACTAATGAGAGAGAAGGAAAAAGTGCACATGGATCACTAAAAGTCTTTGCTATCATGACCATCCAATCTTGAGAATCAATCTAGTCCCTTCAAATTGGACACATCATCAAACTTAACCCTAACTCTACCTTGATCATGGTTACTTAACTTACCCCTAGACCTTGAGAAATCTTATAAATAGGATGCACAATTAGAGAAAATTGTCTATCTTAATTTTAGAGTAATTACATTATAGTCAATTATCATATCCATTAGCATTCAAGCATCATCACTATAGGCATTTTATATTCAATTAGAACATCATAGTAATTGAGTTCATTTAGATTAGAAATCTCATCTAGTGATGTCATAATGGAGGAATCACATCGAGATTTTAGTGATTTTGATCATTTAGTACATTATTTGCATTAATTTGCATCAATATTGCATCATAGATCATAGCTTCATCTATATTTTCATATTCACATTTTATAGGTTTCCATTTGAGGATCATAATGTAGTTGAGAGGATACCTCAAATCCTTGTAATTAGAGATCCATAGAATGTTCTTCAATTCTTTCATTTTGAGTTTCTTAACTAGTTAGATTTAATGGTTTGATTTGAAAGTATATCAAATTAAGGTTCTATGAAGGTTTTTACTCAAAGTAACAACACATAAATAACACCCACCATGGGGCCCATGCCTCACTAACAAATTTCATGTGCTTTTGAGCTTTTTTGTTGTGGATTTGACATTTGCAAGTTTGGATTATGTATAAAATCACCTTTGCATAAAAGTTTGTCACTTGTGAAGTAAAGTTCAATGTCTTTGCGGTAAATTGTGTCGCATGTGAAGTAAAGTTCAACGCTTATACATAGAATTTTTTTGCTTGTACATCAAGGAGTCACCTATTCAGTGCCTTTTGATGCCTTCTCTCTTTCTTCTGTTGCTTTTTAGTTTAATTTTGTTGCTTTCTTGTTAAACTTTGTCGTGTACAATTCTGGAGCCTTTAGATTAAATTTAATCACTTGTAAGAAGAATTTAGTTTCCTTTAATCTAAATTTCATTGCCCAAGAGTTAAGTTCTATCACCTATAAGTAGAATAATGTCACTTGTAAATATGATGTTAAGAATTAAAAATTGAAGACTAATTTCTATTTGAAATGTTTTGCAGATGGCTAAATTGAATAAAGTGAGGAAGCCTACATTCAAATTACTTGATCATTTTAAAGAAAAGGAGACAAAGAGATTGGAAAAATACACAAAATAGATATATTGGGGGAATGAGGATGCAAAACTTAGTGAGGAAGGTAAAGCTTACAATCGATATCTAAGTATCATTAATGTTTATCAAGCTTTCTTTGGAGTAGCTATTAACATGGATGCTTCTCCTCTCTAAATTTTCATCAATTTGTCATTATTTTGGATTTCTTCACTTTTCTTGTTTGTGTTGGAATAAATTTTTTAGAAGGGGATGCTAAGGAGCTAGAAATATCACCAAGGTAAAGTAAATAAAAATAAAAATCTCTCAAAAATGTGCTAATCATCGTTAAAAGGTGAACACTAAAAGCTCTCATCTTTCATGTGTAATATTTCTTTCACTTTTGGCAATTCAATTTCAAACACATAGAATAATTAGGAGACTTCATTGTTTATGAACAAAGATAGTAGGCCTATGTTCTCACCTTTCTTAAGGTAATCAAAATTCCAAACCTATCAGAGTCCCATTAGCTAGAAAAAGGTCTAAGAATGAATCATGTGTGTGTTGTGTTTGGAGACTCAAGATAATAGGGATATGCTCTCACCTTTCTTAAGGTGATCAAAATACCAGACTTATCTTGGCCTCAATTTTATTTAGAAGTAGTGCATTTACTTTAAGCCATAGTGGGCTCACCTCCTGAGAATTTCCTTAACGAGACTGATGAGAAGGGCAACCCAAAGTGGGATACAACCATTTTTTTCATGGTAATCTGACCCACTCTAAAAAAAAATGCATTCATCCTTAATGGGGTGATAGACCAATATATTTGAGCTATAGCCCTCCTCTAGTAGTCCTTTGGGATTGTGCTAAACTCCTTGTGGTGGGAGGCTCTCATAAAGAGAGGCAAAATGAAAATATTTTCAAATGAAATCCTTACTATAACCTCGTTAAGTAGTAAGCCACATTTCTATCCATCTAAAGAAAAAAATGACCATAGGTATCTTTCTTTAAGTTTTTTCTATGTGAAGGACTTGTGAAAATGATCGAGAACATATAATTTTTATGTAGATTTTATGGTTGAAAACAAATTTTTGTGTGTTTGTTGTGTTTGATGATCCCATAAATAAGAAGAAATAATCCATTTAGAACTAAAAATTTAAGCACAGACTTAAAAAATCCATGGATTGAGAAATGTTATGCAACATATCACCTTGACACAATATTCTTTTACCTATGAATAAAGAAACGTCACCAGTGATAAAAAAAAATTGTCTGTGAACAAAATAAAATAGCCTATGAATAAAGAAACACAATATTCACCATAACATAACCTGTGAAAAAAATAACAACACCTTTAAAAGATTAAATAACACTCTCTGTCACTAGAAAATTGTCTGTGATAAATAAGACGTCGCCTAAACACTTTAAAGAGTCACCTATGAAACTTGACCTTAAAACAATGAGTATTTGTGGGATTTTTGAGTCAAAACAAGAAGCATTTCTAGATACCCTTTTCGGAGTAGATTCTATATCATTAAGAACATATTTTAAATTCACCATAATTATAATTGAAAAATAAATTGATCTATTTCTACTAAGTTTCATTCATCACCAAATCATTGTGGAGTGTTTTCGAATTATCATTGATTTTATATTTCTAGAGTTTAACAAGAGATTTTGAATCAAATCAACTCATTCAAAGAGAGTTTTCTCCAAAAGGTGTCACAAGGTCATTTTCATGTTGGTAAGGAAAAGGTCTTATAAGCACAAGACTAAAGACAATGAAAAGATAACTTGTGAAGAAGTGCCACTTTAATAAAAGACACTACCTCAATCACACCCCTATCGAACTTCTCAAGTGGATCAAAATCAACAAGAGGATCCAATTCATCATGAAGAGAAAAGACAATAAAATAAACCAAGCTTGGAAAGACAAGAGAATGATTGGGCTAAGAATAGCCATAAAATAAACCATGAGGATAATGAAAATGAATAAATAATAGAGGAAAAGATTGTAAGAGCCCAACAAGATCCTTTGTTTCAAAAACTCATGGAAAAAGTGCTAGAAAAGGATAAGGAAAAGTACTTAATAACCTTAGCTCAACTAGGGGTTAAACTACCTCATGATTATGATATACCACAATTAAGAAAAGATGAGGATGAGGATGAGGCTAACACTGTAGGAGTTCTAATTAGACATATACAATCTCTTCAGATACAAATTGATAATCTTCAAAATAAAAGTATCCAAAGAAGTGCACATTGGAAGGAATTTTTCCCTTTCCTTTTGACAAGAGTTTAGTCATGACACCTTTCCCATCTAATGTGGAGTTTCCAAAATATGACAAGTATATGAGCATAACTGATGTTCAAGACCATATTAGAGAGATTTTCACATTGAGTATGGAGCTCATCCATGAACAAACATATCTAATGATATTTTTTCCTAAGAGTCTATGTGGACAAGAAATGGAATAGTTCTCTAAGCTACCACCTAGAATTAAAACATTTGAAGAATTGTTCTCAAATTTTGTCACTCAATACTCCTATAAAATTGAACACAAAGTAACCATGTTAGACTTGTGCAATACTAAACAAAGGAATGGAGAATCATTCTTGACTTTCCTACAATGATGGAGATAAATCTTTGCCAAGTACCCAAGAAGTATGCCAAAAAAAGAGAAGATGTACATCTTTATTAACAATTTGAATAATGAAATGAACTTCAAATTGTAACTCCAATGTCATCCAACATTTGACAAAATGATTAAAAATGGTATCAATATAGAAGATGCTTTAGTAAGGAAGGGTGAACTAAAGCTATACAAGAATAATAAATGGTTTTCAAATAACAATAATACTTATAAAAATAACCCATCAACAAATAAAAATAATGATAAAGCCAAGTTTTGGTTGAAAAAATATAACAAAAATCGAGTAAATGATGGAGTGGTAGAAGAAAAAAACCTTAAACCTAAAATATTCTATCTTTCTAGTGGTTCCAACAATCAAGAAAACAACATCAATCTACCAAACAATACCTCTTTCAACAACAACAATAATCAAAGTAACAATCGAACAAGGCCACAATTCATGTCCTAATTTACTTCACCTAGAAGGAATTAAATCCATTGGGAGAATCTCTTGAGGCATCTCTAAAAATAGCTATTGCAAAAAAATCATCTCTCTACCCGAGTCAAGAGGTTATGAACCCCAAGTTAAACCATCATGGTGGAATGACTCACATCATTGTGAGTATCATTGAAATAAAGGACATAAGACTAATGATTGTATGAGTTTGAAACATGTTGTCCAAGATCTCATTGATAATGGAAATATTTAAGTGGAAGGACCCAAAAACAATGAAGATCACACAACCTTTAAAAACCCTTTCTTAAATCATGAGAAAGGTGAATCTTCAAATGCAAACCAAACCAATAAGAAAGGAAATAATCGGGTAAATTTTTCTCACACTTATAAAAACACTATCAATGCTCTATCTAGTTTTGATAATACCATCAATGTCATAGTGATCAAATTTAAACACAAAAAAGAACCTTCCAATGTTATTACTAGGGGGAAAGCATCTAAGGTCACTTTGCAAGGAACATCCAACAAGACAACCCTGCCTAATTTTTAATCTTCTCCATCAAAACAATACAATCTAGTTGATCAATTTAAAAAAAACCCTAGCACAAATCTCAATCTTGGAGTTGTTTAAACTTTCACCATCTCATAAAGAAATTTTGGAAATGGTCTTGGTTGATACGAAAATCCCTAACAATTAGGATGAAGAACAATTTCAAACCATGGATGGTCATCTCATTGCACCAAATTGTCTATCCTTTTTTGAGAAAGATGACACATCATTGAACCATCCATGAAATTTTCCATTTCATATTGAAGTCCTTATCCACAAGCACAAGGTTAAAATAGTCTTGATAGATGGCGGTGCAGGAACACCTAGGGGTTAGCTATTAACCCCAAAATTTGATTTTCTTTATGTACATAAGGTCTTTCTCAATGGTTAGCATATGTGTGTAGAAGAGAGTTTCCAAGGAGAATCAGGTTATGTTAGACTGATCATTGGTGAAGCAATATCGATAACACTTTGCGGGGTAGCTAACACTAGTGAAAAAGTCCATTTTGAGTCAGACCGATCGCCAGTGGAAATATCATGGTAATTCATGTCAAGTGCACATTGGGTTGAGTCACATTGACAATAGCCATCTTAGTAACTTGGTCTATCAACGCAGGGAGTTTTGTGTTAGACTGACCACCGATGAAGACATTGAAACAAGTTAGGCCGATGGATGACCAAATGGACTTAAGGAATCAAGCTAGGGCATACCAATCATCAACAAGACATGGATTAGTGGTGGAACCAGTAATTGATTATATCGATCCCTGATCATATCAGCAAGATAGGTTACACCAATGAGTCAGTTTTGTCCAATGTACACAGGATGGACAAACAGTTGGATTTTGGTTTTTGTAACCAATCTAAGGCTGATATAAGACCTTGGAATTTTGGGTTGTGAGTTTGGATAGAAGTAAGAATCATTGGAGTTATTTGGATTCAATTGGAGTTTTTGTTTTTCTGATTGAGTTGTTAATTTTTGCAGTATGTAATTTTCCATTAGTAGTTAATCAAATTCCTTTTGTCAATTACTTGCGTGTTCACTTTCTGTTTTCAATTTTGTTTATGTTCATGTAGATACAATCCCATTTCTTGGTTTGATTCTAAGGAACAACCAAGTTGTAAATAATGGATTCCATTTGAACTCTGCTAGTCATCATTGTACATAGAACAAATGGAGCCTTTGTATGTTCTTTACTCTTTTGTTAGTTTTCTTATATGGATGCAGCCATATGAAATTATCTTTCCCTAGGTGAGCTTGGATATAATCTGGTTAGGGAAGAGTGTCAAAACATACTTGCAGGGGTTCTTGTTGTAAAACTGATGAAAATGATTGCTAGACTAGTCCATAAGAGTTGTTTAGTGAGTGAACAAAATGGAGAAGAGCCCTCGACTCCTGCAAGGTAATTGGGAGAGGGACAAGTGGTTAGTGGATGAACTTACCATTGTTATTTCATGGGATAATAGAGCATTTGAATTGGTAGGGAAACTCTAGGAGAGTGGGAGGATAACTAAGTGAACCTATTGAGGTAATAGGGTTCTAAGAGTGAAGAAGCTCTAAGAAGTCTAAAAATAGACATAGTGAATAACTAGGGATAGTTCTTAGAGGAGTCTCCCTATTAGATGGAAGGGTTGGCTTGAACATATGTACTCTAAACTTGGTAAAAGCCTTGGGATATTTTTAAAATGACATGGATCCAAAAAGGAAGATGAAAATTAAAGCTTATGATGGTGAAAAAATGTCTTCCAAGGGCATGGTCATTTTACCAATTCAGGTGGGCCCAATTCAAAAAGAATCAGTGTTCCAAGTGTTAGATCTCAAATTGACTTATAACATATTGTTGGGTAGGCCATGCATTCATGATATGCAAGAGGTTCCTTCCACTTATCACCAATGCTTGAAGTTTCCTTATCTTGGTCAAGAAAAAACTATAAGCAATGACCTCAATCCTTTATGATATTATAATAATGTGAAACCAGTTACATATTCCTTTGTGCCACATAATAGTGAGGTATCTATATCAGATTCACCCAAAGATAAATCTAAAGAAGAGGCTCCTAGTACAAGTTCAACATAAAATATAAAGGAAAAGGAAGATAGAAAATATAATCCCACTATTTCAAATGGTGAAGATGTTAGTTCCTCCACATCAAACAAGGGTAAAGAAAAGGTTATTCTTCTAAATTCAAATGATGAAAACCCTAGCTCCTCTAGTTCAAGTTCCTCAAATAAAGAAGAAAAATAATTAAGGTCTTCAAAATCATAAAAGGGGAAGGAAAAAGAAACAAATTATCAAAAGATGGATACATTGATAAAATATTTTTAAAATAATTTAAAACTTCATCACAAAGAGGTTGGATAACATTCCTTATCCATGGTCAATTTACCACTTTCTCCTAAATCTCATGGAAAATCCTCTACTTCAAAAGAACAAGCATCTCCTCAAAGGTACAATGATAATTTTGTAAGGGCTAGTACACCATCAAGGGTAGAAGAAGGTAATGAAATCCTAAAGTGGTTATACAAGGATGAAGAAGAATAAAGTTAAAGGGTCTATAATATTAGCATTCCTACACATCAATATGGGAAAGAGGTTTTGAAATAATTCAAAAGATGGGTTGCCAAGGATTGGGTTCTCTTGGAAGGAGAAATGAAGGATTGTTAGAACCTATACAAATGATGAAGATTCCACCAATTGGGAATGGGAATCATTATCAGAGGAATCATTCCATGATAAAGAAGTTTATTTAATTCACTCTTATGCACCTACATCCAAAGAAGCAAAAAGTTCAAATCAAGAGTGGGTAGGAGATCCATATAGACCTACATTCTTAGAGGGACAAATCTCTAGGTTTACATTACATGAGTTATATCCACAATACATTCAAGATTATTCTAGTGAGGAAGAACAAGATCCAAACTCTATGGACCATCTCAATGAAGTGCACATTATAGACCTTGAAGATACAATGTATGAACTAACTTATAACGAAGTCAAGACCTTAACCCTAATGGACCTAAGCCCAAAAAATGACTCTTTATCCTTTGTACATCCTGAACTTATTGATTGGGATCAAACTGAACCAAATGAACTAGACATCTTCTAAAATGACTATTCTATTGCCTTGTACCTTAATGCAGTTGAACCATATTCCACCAAAGAATTATATCAAGAGACAATAAGAAGAGAAAGTATCAATTTTTTTATTTAAAAAAGAAAAAATCAAATATCTAGTGGTGAAAACCATCTTGTGGCAGTACTAGATAAAGAAAAAGTAAAAATAAAAGATGAATTCAAAGGTGAAAACCTAATTGAGGCACCTAAGGATGAGAAACTTGATACTTTACATAAAAATTATGAAGAAAGGTCATCCATCTTGATTGAACCAACATAAAAAGTGAACAATGGAATAGAGGAAGAACCTAATATTATTAACTTAGAAACATCTTTATCTAAAGAGGAAAGGAAACAATTTATGGAATTCTTTAAGGAAAGACAAATCAATTTTGCACGGTCATATGCTGACATACCAAGGTAGATCCAAATTTGATAATGTACCATATCAACATAGCTCTAGGAGTTTACCCAGTGAAATAAAAGTTGAGAAAAATGTGCCCTCATATAGCCTTGTTAGTCAAAGCATAATTTAAGAATCTCTTGGACACTAGCTTCATTATACCCATTGCATATGCCAAGTGGATTTCAAATATTATATCAGTTTCAAAACCTGACAAGTATAAGGGTATGTATAGATTTCTAAGATCTCAATAAGGCATGTCCTAAAGATGACTTTCCTCTTCCAAGCATTGATAATATTGTAGATCTCACATCAGGGCATTCTATGTTGTCATTAATGGATGTATTTTCTAGGTGTAATCAAATCAAAATTGCACCCAAATATCAAGATAAAAAAACCTTTACATGTGCATGGGGTACATTTTATTGGAATGTGATGCCCTTTCGTCTCAAAAATGCTAGAGCCACTTACCAAAGAGCATTGAAAACAATTTTCCATGATATGATGCATACATTCATGGAAGACTATGTGGCTGATATTTTAGCTAAATCATACACAAGAGAAGAACATTCACCCATTCTAGATAAAATATTCACAAGGCTTGAAAAATTCATGGTTAGACTAAACCCTGAGAAATGTGCATTTGGGGTAAAATTAGGAAAGCTCCTTGGTTATGTTGTATTAAAAAAAGGAATAGAAGTTGATCCTGCCAAGGTTGATTCCATCATAGAAATGGGACCTCCAAGAAACATAATTCAATTGAGGTCATTACAAGGGAGACTCCAATCCATAAGAAGGTTCATATCATAACAGCAAAAAAGTGTCACTCTTTCACTCAATTGCTCCATAAAGATATTTCTTTCAAGTGGGATACCAAGTGTGATGAGGCATTTAACATTTTGAAGAAATACTTAATGAATCCTCCAATATTAATTGATCCAATACTAGGAAAACCTTTGTTACTCTACATTTCATAAATAGAGAATTCATTGGGAACCTCATTAGCCTAAGAAGATGAAAAAGGAAAAGAAAATGCTATCTAGTACATTAATAGGACTTTGGTTAAGTATGAGCTTAACTATACCTTTATAGTGAGATCATGTTTAGAGGTGGTTTTTTCTTCCCAAACACTAAGACATTATATTCTAGCACATCAAGTGAAGTTAATTGCTAATATAGATCCCTTGAAATATCTTCTTATTAAATCAGCTCTAACAAGAAGGTTGGATAAATGGGTTATGGTTCTAAGTGAATTTGAAGAAAAATATGTAAAATTTTATTTTGATTGGTCATATACTCAACATGGATCAGGGGTAGGAATTATCTTTATTACACCTCAAGGATACACTATACCAAAGTCCTATAAACTTTTATTCCCATGCAACAACAACATAGTAGAATATGAAGCACTTGTGATTTGAATAAAGATGGCTTTAAATTGGAGAATTATATAACTACAGATCTATGGAGACTCCCATCTAGTTATCAACCAAATAAATGATGAATACCAAACCAAGGATGATAAACTCATGCCTTATAATAATTTGTTTGATGATCTTATGAAGTATTTTTTGATGATTACCTTTGATAAAATACCAAGATTTGAGGGCAAAGAAACAATTTACATGGCTACATTAGCTTCACTTCTACAAGTACCTGATTAGAATGAAAGATATGAATTATTGGTGGAAGAAGTGGTAAAACCTACCTATGACCACCCCAAATACCAAATCATATGCCCACTTTTGGTTCCTGTATCCACTTGGTATCATTCTATTTACACTTACCTAAAAGACAACACTTTACCCTTGAACCAAACTTGTAACCAAAAGATAAATTTCATATGCCAAGCCTCACCCTATACCCTTATATTTGACACATTGTATCTTAAAGGTCTTGAAAAGATGTTACTTATATGTTTAGAGAGTAATTAATCTAAAATGACCTTACAAGAAGTTCATGAGGGTATTTTTGGATCACACACGATTGGGTTTACCTTAGAAAATAAGCTTAGTAGGATGGGGTTTTATTGGCCAACAATGGAGAAAGATGCATACTAGTTTGTGAAGACTTGTCAAAAGTTCCAACTCCATAGAAATTTGATGCATGTACCAGCTTAATAATTGCATCCATTGACTACACCTTGACCCTTTTATCAATGGGGTCTTGGTTTAATAGGGATAATTTATCCTCCCCCATCAAGTGGTCATTAGTACATAATCAAAACAACAAAATACTTTACCAAATGGGTTGAAGTTGTACCCTTATCAACTACCACAAGATAAAAAATATCAATGTTTATCTTGAATTAAATAATTTGAAAATATGGTATCCCACTTTCCATCATAATAGATAATGGGAGATAATTCAATAACAAGGATTTCAAAGAGTTGTGTAAGAAATTTCATATTATCCAACATTTCTCTTCAATTTATTACCCACAAGGAAATAGACAAGAAAATGCTTCCAATAAAAAACATTGTTAAGATCCTTAAAAATATAGTTGATGACTTACATAGAGATCAAAAAATTCAAATGAATACATAACTTTGGGCTTATAGGACCAACATCAGAACACCTATAGGAGCTACACCCTTTTCTCTAGTCTGTGGAGCCGAAGTAGATTTACATTTGGAGGTAGAGATTCCATCACTTAGGGTTTCATTGTTGGAAAAGAGATATTGTTACACAATGATTGAATGTTATCATTTATGGAAACTATACTCATTTCACATGGTGTCCCAAAATATTTTATTTATACTAAAGGAGAAAATGGAAAATCGGCTAAGTATGGATGAACTAGAAACAATATACAAGTTTGACAAAAGGTTTGGTATGAAGATGTTTGGTTGAATTATTAGTAGTGAAGTTATTTCAAGGTTTCTTGGAGTATATTCTATGGTATTCTATGATTGCACTAATTGATGTTATGTTTTAGTTATGTTTTGGTACTCTGGGTATCAAATTCACATAACAGTATGGATGACAAATGAATCAATAGGTGGATCGATCAACGATCCTACTAGGTCGATGATCTGATCATTTTGATCACATATTTTGGTAGATACAACATGATACATGTTATCTATATCTTGGTAGAGGTTAGCATGGATATTTGTGTTCGAAATAGCAAGCCACACCACACAACTAAGAGGGGGGGTGAATCCATTGTGTATAATCTTTGTAAACTTTAAAATTTTGAACCAGAACATTAATTAAGAATATAATATTACTAAATAATATGAACAAGATTGACAAAAACACCATAATGCATAGAATTTTTTTTCTCGAGGAAAACCTTGTTAAGGGAAAAACCCAAGTGGGGATGGAACCCACTAGATAGTTCACTAGAATAAAAATGTCCCTATTAGGAAATCTAGCCCTATTAGGAGTTGATACAATACATCTAGTACAACATTCCCCGATAAAGGATAAAACCCCTGTTAAAAGGTCCTTTAACCCTAGTAGGAGTTGATGAGAACAAAAGGCACACTGTCCGAGCACATAGCTCCAAGGAGAAGGTTAAACCCACCTTCAGAACTCATCGTCCAAATACAATGAACTTATTGTTTAAATGACTAAATTGACTGATAGAAACCTACTTGCCTTTATAGTTCAATTGAATTTCACAAGTAATGATCATAGATTCCACTCATACCTCTTCTTTTCAACTCTTCTCACATGCACAATCATGCATACCTCCCATACACATTCCTTACATTACATTAGAGAATTTACTCTCCTTTATACAAGTTATGAGTCTCAATTAGGTTGTCCTATTAGGTCTTCCCCAATGCAAAAATAATTACATCACTCAATGCTAAGGCACATGAGGTACTTGATACAAATATAAAATAATTAAAAATATTAATTTATGGACCAAGATCCATAATTAACACTCACACATGGAACACATTACACTACCTAATTGGCTCTCAAAAGAAATTATCCAAGTTCATACGCTTTCATCAGCATGAACCAATCAAGTCACAAATCCCATAGTGTAATCCATCCTATGTTTCCTTCCATGCCTAAATCTCACATAACACAATTCCATCTCGTAACCAACTTATGCTGAAAACTTAACAACCAACTCTGTCAAGTTCCCTATCTTTTTCTTGTAACCAGTCTTCACCAAAACAACTGTAACTCACCCAAATCATCATATTAAGCCATGCAACCTTAGACATAAGGTCTGTACTTCTTTTGAATGATAAAACTAAGCTTGTATACTCTAAAATTTTGTGCAATGTCCTTACACATTTGTCCAACTGCATGTAGCAACCAAAAACACAATTTGTCTGATATAACCAACTCAAAACTAAAGTATATGTCATATATTGACATCAAGGACAAAACTTGAATAAAAAATAAACCAAAAATTCCAACTAATATCTAACAATATCCCCCTTAGGCATTGATGGAAACATATGAGTGAAAAACCATCAACCCATAAGCATTCAAATCAATACAACCTTCTCGATATCATCAACAATTCTCCCCCTGAGAAAGTTAGAGGTGTTCACATAATTCTCAACCCCTTTGATATCAATGGAAAATGGTGCCAACTATGATCAAAAAAATGTTTTCCCCTATGATGTAGCTTGTTTAAATATTTATTCTTGTAGCATACTGGGTGCTCTATTCACAAACACTTCATCACTTCAACCTCTACAACTACTCCCCCTGAGGAGTAGGACCAAGCGTCAAGTCTAGAAGAATAATAAATTATGAGAATCACTAGACTGATGCATTCCTACATTATTTAATTGTCAAAGGTGGGGCCATCACCCCAAGAATACCTCTGGGATACTTAAAGGTCTCTTTTCACACTAGTTTTTAAAAAATGTCTGCAATTTGTTCCTTTGTGCTGATGTATTCCAATCTGACTTCCTTATCTACAATTTTTTCTCTTAAAAAGTGATATTTAATTGATATATGCTTTTTATTGGAGTGTAATACTAGATTCTTTGACATATTTACTATACTTGTGTTATCACAAAGAATAACAATAGGCTCTTCAATGTTTACTACAATATCCTTCAACATATATTTCATCGAAACAATCTGAGTGAAATTAATAACAATAGCACCATAGCACCATATTATGATTCAACAATAGATTGTGACATACAATCCATCTTCTTTCTCAACCAAGAAACCAATATTTTTCCAAGAAAGATAGATCCTCCACTTGTACTTTTTATGTCATCCACACTACCTTCCTAGTTTGCATAAGTAAATCTATTTAAAGTAAATTCATTAAATTTTTCATACCAAAAACCATAGTCAAAGGTTCCCTTCATATATCTATTTATTCTTTTCACAACATAAAAATGAGTTTCCTTAGGTTCAACTTAGAATCTAGCAACAATTCCAATTGCACTAAATATATATGGGCATGTATGAGTCAAGTACTGAAATCCTCCAATCATTGACCTATACTTTGTCTGAAAAATATTTGGTGAATCATTAGTAGTAGTTAGTTTTCAACCTATAATCATAGGTGTGCCTACTGGCTTACAATCCTCTATACCAAAAATTTTCAATAATTCCTTAAGGTACTTAGTTTGAGATATGAAAATTCCATCCTTACTTTGAGTGATTTACAAACCAAGAAAAATTCTGATTTCCCCTATCATAGACATTTCAAATTCACCTTTCACCTCTTCAGTGAATGTATTACTCATAGCACCATTCTCACCAAATATGATATCATCAACAAATACCTCAACAATTAAGATACCATTAGAATTAATCCTTAAATACATATTTGTTACGAATAGTCCCAAGAGATAACTGAGAGGGGGGGGGGGTGAATCAGTTATCTACAAGTTTCAATTCTTTATCGAATTAAGTATACTTAAACATAAAGCATAAACACAATGAAAGAAAACTTGAAAACAACACCAATATTTTGGTTATGGGGAAACCCAAATAGGTAAAAACCCCAGTGGGAATAAACACCCACTAATATTTTGCACTAGTGTATTATGATCCTTGTTAGAAGATCCTTAACCCTGTTAGGAGTTACTTTACAATATATTTAGTACAGTAGACCTGGTCAAGGATTAGACCTTGTTAGGATTCTTTTACAATAGTCCCTATTAGGGGAGAGGATGCACTGTCTGAGAGCACACTGCTCAAAGGGGTGAAGGCTACAACCTTTTGTTTAACAGGTACACACTATATCAAGATCTTGGTGAGCTGTGCTTTGACCAGCTATCTGGATGAGCTCCAATGTATAGCACAAATACTTTTCTTGGTCACATAGACCTTCTTCTAATGGCTCAACACTTCACACACTCTTTTATGCTCTTACTCTCAACCATGAACCTGTTAATCTCTATTAAGCATTTAAGGTTGTCATTAGTATCAAAGGACAGTAAACAGGTCAGTCGGTCATTTATATTGAGATAATCAGTAACTAGAAGTAAGACAGAGTAGTCAGTAAAGCCTTACACTGAGCATCACACAGTTAACCGAGCACCAACGACACTGACACCGATAGTCAGTAAACACCGGGCATCACAGTATACATCGAGAAGATTATATAGTGGTTACCGATGATCACAAAAAATGGCATAGTAATTAGAAATGGCACATTATTCTATGCAGATGGTTACAATAGATCATAAAATGGTTTACAAAGATCAAGGAGCATTTATTATAAAAGATATTCATTAAATGCAATGATTATCTTATTTGTATTAGTTGATCTAGGTTATTTTGCACCGTAGATCTTAGGGTTATGATTTTTTTTTGTAACCTAATTTTGTTTAAGCGGCAAAATAGAACACTATATATTGTATATGTTCACACCATTTTATAAGGTTGTTGAACTGATATATATGAATCACGGAGCACTTGAAGAAATTGCCTATCTTTAAGACAATCAGTTTACTGAGTAGAACAGAGTACAAAGGTTTTCAATTTAAGCAAAATCAGACAAGGCTATCGAGCAGATCAGAGCAGAGAACCATCATAGATAAGGTGATATTTTGATAAGCACTTATAGATCTATTTTAGACAATTGAGTTGTCAACTAGCAGATAGTTACCTATTACTTTCTGACAATTGTGATAGAGTTTTTGTAAAATCTCTTAACCGAGTACACACTTCATAAAGTGTTGTTAAATCCTATAACTAGGTAGATCTAGCTAATATAATATGTTACTCCTAATAGGGTAAGATCAACAGAAGTGATCAAAACTTGTAGCCTTAATGGGCAAACCTTTTCTATCTGCAGTAGTGAAGAATTTGTGGGTGTCATCCCCACCGCAGTTTTTACCTTCTAACAAGGGTTTCTACGTTACCAAAATACTTGTGTTATGTGATTGTCATATTGATTTCATGTTGTTTACTTTCTTAAGTTAACTAGATGATTGATTTATGCAATTAGATTCAAGTTATTTTGATCGGTCATCACAGTATTCAGTTATAGATCAGAAAGGTTTTACAAATAAAGTTTTGAAGGCACTGATTCACCCCTCCCCTCTCAGTACCTATCTCTCCTAAATCCAACAATTGCTATCAGAGCTCAGCTCTCTTGTTGAACAATTTAACCACTGAAGGGAAAAGATCTAAATCATGGAGAGATACAAGCTTGACAAGACTATTGAGAATTAGAAGATACAAATGTAGATATTTGTGGAATAGTATAAACAAGCCAAGGAAGAACTGAAGAAATTACTAGTTGAAAGAAAGAACCTTGCAATTCAGCTGAATGAAATAAGTTATCATGAAGAACCTATTGATGACATATTTGATCATATTGGATCAAGCTCTGGAAGTATCTCTGACGGATCCGAAAGCATAATATTTGAATTATCTAAAAGAAATCAACATCTATCTGAGCAAGTGAAAGCACTTCAAAT
This sequence comes from Chamaecyparis obtusa, assembly GCA_027943335.1. Taxonomy (NCBI): domain Eukaryota; kingdom Viridiplantae; phylum Streptophyta; class Pinopsida; order Cupressales; family Cupressaceae; genus Chamaecyparis; species Chamaecyparis obtusa. Next base: position 1,021,116 of record BSBK01002847.1, read on the forward strand.
CGGTCATGAATCTCAAATGGTGAGAATGGTGGAAATCATGAACAATGGTACACAAGCTAAACAAGATTGGAATCTAGCTATTGAAGACCAACGACTGGTGACTGAACAAATTCAAGCAAAAGGAAATGATATTTAGAGACTCACTGATCATCACTTCCAAGTATCAAATTAGATGATGACAGTTAATCAAGAAATGAACCAAGTAAATGGAGAATTATCAAGAAGACTTGAAGATGTAGCAACACTCAGAGAAGATAATGAAAAACTAATAAATGAAATAAAAACACAAAAGAAACACAATGAGATGATGAAGATAACCGAGGATAGCTCTAAAAATATTGATGATTTTTTGACTAATTAGAAGAGATTCGAAAGTAGAGCTAGTATAGGCTACACCGGTGAAGGAGAATCATCACAACAAGTTGAAGAAGTCAACAAAAATCAAAGTAAAAAACCTAAAGTGTTGACATGCTATCACTGTGGAAAAACAAGACATACATCTAATGTGTGCAGAAGCAAAGCACAAGGTAAGCCTCCTATTATTCCTAAGTTCAATGGATATTTCTATTACTGTGGTAAGTTTGGACATCCAACTTATGAATGCAGAGAAAAGAAGAATGACATTGCTAATAATACTACTGAGGAGAAAATATGCTATACTTGTAATAAGTATGGACACACTGCAAGGGACTTCAAGGCAAAAATGAAACAAGTCTGGACACCTAAAGAGAAACTACAACGAAAGCCATATCAACCGAAGAGACAAGGTAACTCATATGTTTGGGATTATAATACATGGACTAATTGTACTGCATGTGGTCGGTATGGACATATTGCAGCAAACTGTTACAGAAAGAGTCAGATTGGACAATCAAGAAACTGGACAAATGCAAGAATGGCTTATATGCACTATCACAAGGTCAGTCATGTAAGCAAGAAGTATAGAGACCGAGCACCTGATGAAAATCATATATTTGAGAGTGGCTATAACATTGTAGATATTACAAAGTTAAGGAACACAATGTGGAAGAAGGCATTTAATGAGAATACTAAGTCTAGTAACACTGTCAGTGAAACCTCATCCACTGGATTGGGTGACATCGGTACCTCCACTTAAGATGACAAAGGTATGTATGGAACTGACATTTTAAATGATCACATTTTACATACAGTTCCTTATATATGATGTAAAAATACCAAATCTACATGAATGCACCATGGTTTATGTGTTATAATTTTACAAATGTCACACGGTCGGTAAAAGAAGAAAAGTGATTTGGTTATCTATCGGTAATCACTATACAGGGTTAACCAGCAACAGTGCAAACTGATGAAGTAATTCTATGTTAACCGAGCAAAAGATATTGTAGACATTACCGAGCTAACAACCATTTTGTACCGAAAGTTAGGTCACGCATTTAATGCATCAAAGTTTGAGTGGGAATATAAAAAAACCCTATATATACATGGAAACAGAGTTCATTGTTACATTGTGATTTCAAGGAAAGGAGATTTTACAGAGAAGAGTTCAAGCTAAAGATTTTCTAAACATATTCAAAGCCACCGTAGATCGAACTGATGACAATTCTTCAACAAAAACTAGTAAGTTCATCTGCCTATTGAACCCTAGTTATCTATTGCTTGCCAAAACCCTAGAAACAATTTATGGCATCATCTTCAACCGCAAGAAAATCACAAAACATTGAGGAGGAAGTGGAATTAATTGTTAGGGCACACTTTTCCGAGGAGAAATTCAAACCTCATCCTAAGGTGGCAGCACAAACAGACGATATGGGCACATTTTCTATTATTCCTGATAAGGTTTTGTTAACAGAAGACGTTAGGGCTTATATTTACTGCAAGATCGGTGAAGTATGTGATTTTGAGACCGTAGCAGCTTATCAGCAAATCTATGAACCGGATGGTAAGATCAAATTTGAATATAAGAAGATTGAAGAGTCAGGGTTACGATGTTTCACATACTTCCCACAATCATTTCACAATGACTAGTTAAGAATGGTGTTGAGCAGATTTCATGATGGAAAATTTTGGTTAGATAAACCTGTTGAGGTCACCAAGAAGATTATCAGTAGGGTTACTGGGTACCCTACAATCGACAAAGCCAAAGCATTTCAAAGTTCATCTTGTCCCAACATAGAAAAGAACACTAGAGCTCAATGGGACGATAGGGCACTGAAAATATCAACTATCAAAGATCCAGTGGTAAAATTCATAGCTCATGTCATTAGGTACAAGATATTTCAATCAAGCAGACTGAATAGTGTACCCTACAACATCGTGGACATGGCTTACAAAATTGTGAAGAAAGATCACCAGGTTGATCTTGCTGAGCTACTACTACACCAACTGCATGACAACATGAAGACAATAAAAGCAAAGAAGTCCAATACATGTAAGTATGGATCACTGCTTGTCTGTACATTTCTCTATCTACAAAAATATGTACCAGGTATTGGAAAAGTAAACTGGCAATTGGACAAACCGATAACTGCTCAAATCGGTGAAATGATGAGAAGTCTAGGAGATAATTTGAATAAGGAGTTCAATGCATACTTTAAGGAATTTCAAACAAAAATGCAACAAAGGACCAGAATTCCAAAGGAATTAGTAAGTAAATTTGAAGATGACATATGCTTTGTGGTAAGCACAGACCACTCAATGATAAAGGCAGTAGAACCGAGAACAAAATGGCTAGCACCAATGGGTTATGAAATGAATCATGATTTTGCTTTGAAATCTATCAATACATTGCTGGCATTACCGATAGACATCACTACCAATAGGTTTGGAGTGTATGAGGAAGCTAAGTCTAGAATCACAACGAACATTGAGATTGGTAAAATGTCTAGAAGGGAAAAGAAAATGAAAAAGGATCTCACAGCAAAATATGGAACTACATCTGACTCACCTAAGGAGTCATCGGTTGATGAAGCAACTAAAGGTCAGTTACAATCGGCTGACAAACCCTATGATAGTGAGGAGACTAAGTCAGACAAAGAGAAGGATAATACACCGGTTCCTCCCACCAATGATGAAGAAGAAATTCAACTACCCACAACTGATGTACAAGATATTCAACTACTAGAACCTGAAGGAATAAGGACACGTTCGTCAACTATAGCACAATCAATCGAGCAGAAAGAAGAAGTAGTAAAAGTAGCAAAAAGAAGAGCAGCTTATCCGATGAAGAAATACATAAAGAGAAAGAACAAGAAGGTAGCTAAGCCACCTAAGAAAAAGAGGAAATACATAAGGAGTAAGGAAGATAGAACATGTCAATTGTCAATTAAGGACAAAAAAAAGCTAGAACATTCTATTGTCCAGATGATGATCAAGTTCAAGAGAGTACTGATGGAATTCGCATGTCAACTGCCAAAGGAACTTGATGAAAAAATAAGTGAGAGATGGGCTATTGCACTAGAAATAGAGAAAAGAAAAAGAGAATGATCACTAGGTCGTGCAGCCACACACTTTAGCTATGCTGTGGTAAGTGAATACATGACAAGGTATTAGCCTAGATTTTCAGTCAAGAATAGAGCTATGCAGATCATAGATGAGAATGTAGATGATATGGATGTCGTATGTGACTCTCTATGGACATCAATTTTGAAAGCAAAAGAGAAAGCTGAATAGGAAGCATTCCTGAAATTGTCTAAAAAGAGACACAGTTCAAAAGGTAAAAGTATTTTCATTGATGATAGTAAAGGCAAGAAAATGGAAGACACCGGTATATTTGTTACCAAGGTAATTGATATCACCAAACAAAAGGAAGAAATCAAAATTTCACAGGATGCACCGAATCAAGTTAAGATCCACTTGCAAAAGAAAATCGATGATGATGCACTCATTGAGGACATCACTAACGGTGATCCTGATGATAAGGATGATGAAGATGTAATAATTACACAATACAAAGATGAAGAATTAAACACTGACAATGTGTGTACATCTCTACTGGGTGAACTACCTGTACTTGCAGAGGCAGTTGAAATACTTTCACAAGTACAACCCGATGTCTCTCATCCTGAACCAACCAAAGATACAACTGAGATTCAAGAACCCGAGCAACTTGTAGATACAAATGAGCCTGACAAACCAAAGGCATAGTCTATAGAAACAAAGGAACTAGCAGAAAAAAATTCAACCAAGGTGAACCCACCTGACACTACCACTAAGACTCCCACTCAATCTACTGAGGATCAAAAGAAGGATGATATAGTGTCAACTAGTAAGGATACTCTGAGGAGTGAAGAAAATGCCATTGTCATAAGTGAGAAGAAGTCACCTCTTGCACAGAAGAAGAAGAAAGGGCCGGTCACCATTGATGAAGTTATCATTATACCCGAATGTGACCCGAGAACCCTAAGCCCTGAGGAACTCAGTCGGTATGGGGAGTTATGTTCGAGGAAAGTGGCATAAGAGAAGTTAAGGCAAGAAAAAAAATGCAAAGGAGTGTTAAATGATGTATGAGATATTCTACAATAGATAGTACTAAAAACAAATACTAGTGAGAATACTCCCATCATAGATCAACCCTCCACCCTCGCCGACAAAATCAATGCCCCTAATACAAATGCAGACAAAAGAATAGAAGAAAGGGCAGAGTCAAAGATTCAAAACAAATTGGCAGAAAGGATTAGCACTGTAGTGGCACTGAACAAGGTGAAATTATTTGAGGTCATTACTGAGGTAAAATCTATTACCCAGATAACCTATCAATTTCTCATCAAGCTTTGTACTACAAACACCTTCACTGTAGAAATCAGTGAAAAGATAAAAGGTTTAGAAGCAGAAATAAAGTTGAGTACACAAGTAGCTATCACCGAGCCAACTACTTTCTTAAAGCACATTAACCGAGCTCAAGAACTCCAGTGGCTGATAGCAGACTTAAGGAAACAAGAAGCGCACATCACTAATCAAGTTATAGGTTACAGAAAGAACTCACTCCTTACTTGAAGGTTTTTGAAACACATACTGTCAAAGCTGAGCAACTTGTGGCAACACCAGAGATTTTGGTGTTGGATAATATATTTGACATGCATGCACAAGTCAGTCTTGAGAAAATTGCTCTTACCAACTTGAAAGAGGAATGGGAAAACCTCTTGGAGTCTGTAAAGAAAACCCATCAGAACATTTTTGACAAGATGTAAGTATACATTACATAGTTTTTGGGTATTTGGCATTATTATCAAAAAGGGGGAAAACATGTATATGCCAAATAGTATATTTTTTTTTATATGTATATTACATACTACCGGGAGCATGCACCGAGGGGGAGTACTTTTGTACTTAGAAGTTTTTGTTGTGGATATGTATATGGCGGAGATATAAGGAATATATAGAAACATTTTGTTTATATACATTTTAAAGTTTTGATACTAATGCCAAAGGGGGAGATTGTTAATCTCTATTGAGAATTTAAGGTTGTCATTAGTGTCAAAGGATAGTAAACAGGTCGGTCAGTCATTTATATTGAGACAATCGGTAACTAGAAGTAAGATAGAGTAGTTGGTAAAGCCTTACACCGAGCATCACACAGTTAATCAAGCACCATCGACACCAACACCGATGGTCAGTAAACATTGGGCATCATAGTATACACCGAGTAGATTATACAGTGTTTACCGATGATCACAGAAAATGACATAGTAATTAGAAATGGCACATTATTCTATGCAGATGGTTACAATAGATCGTAAAATGGTTTACCAAGATCGAGGAGCATTTATTGTAATAGATATTGATTAAATGCAATGATTATCTTATTTGTATTAGTTGATCTAGGTTATTTTGCACCGTAGATCTTAAGGTTATGATTATTTTTTTGTAACCTATTTTGTTTAAGCGGCAAAATAGAACACTATATATTGTATATGTTCGCACCATTTTATAAGGTTGTTGAACTGATATATATGAATCACAAAGCACTTGAAGAAATTGCCTATCTTCAAGACAATCAGTTTATCAAGCAGAATAGAGTACAAAGGTTTTTAGTTTGAGCAGAATCAGATAAGGCTACCGAGCAGATCAGAGTAGAGAACCATCGCAGATAAGGTGATATTTTGATAAGCACTTATAGATCTGTTTCAGACAATTGAGTTGTCAACTAGTAGATAGTTACCTATTACTTTCTGACAATTGTGATAGAGTTTTTGTAAAATCTCTTAATCGAGTAGACTTAACAGTCTTTGTATAAATCTCTTAACCAAGTACACACTTCATATAGTGTTGTTAAATCCTATAACTAAGTAGATCTAGCTGATCTAATATGTTACTCCTAACAGGGTAAGATCACCAGAAGTGATCAAAACTTGTAGCCTTAATAGGCAAACCTTTTCTATCTGTAGTAGTGAAGAATTTGTGGGTGTCATCCCCACCATAGTTTTTACCTTCTAACAAGGGTTTTTGCGTTACCAAAATACTTGTGTTATGTGATTGTCATATTGATTTCATGTTGTTTACTTTCTTAAGTTAACTAGATGATTGATTTATGCAATTAGATTCAAGTTATTTTGATTGGTCATCACGGTATTCAGTTATAGATCAGAAAGGTTTTACAAGTAAAGTTTTGAAGGCACTGATTCACCCCTCCCCTCTTAGTACCTATCTCTCCTAAATCCAACAGAACCACACACTAGCAATCACAAATGACCGTCTATAAATATCTTTTCTCTAAATGATATAACAAGTCAGCTTGTTAGAACCATCTTGAAATCATATTAGAGAAGTCATAACAAACTCCAATAATAATTTAGTGGGCTCTACTAGGCACGCAACACATTCTGGGACCTATCTAATAAGATAATTGTAGATGCACACTACACACTATCGGCTCTACCAAAACAACTGGATCTTTCTCCTCAAGCTGAATTACCACATGCACTCTTAATCAAACCTTACTAACTCTTCTCCAAGCTCTAATCCAAGGGCACATATCGAAATGATAGGCACAACTCCAGAACCAATATAATCTATGTCAGCTCTTCTGAACAAACACAGGAAACTGCTACTGGTGAATAGTGATTGCATAAGTTCACTTCTATTGATCATAAGACTCTATGTCCATGAATGTAACATCACTAACATGTCTTCATCACATATCCAAACATGCAAGGCTCCATGATAACTGTACAGACAACCATACACAAAATACTACCTGTTACTCTGTCAGGACCACTGCTGACACAAGCTACTATATAACTATCTGTACTAATAGTTAACCTCTGTGCCTATGATATCATGTTGATAACATGTCCATGCCACATATACTAAAATCTTACTGCATAAGTCTTCCACGCATGCTACTTACCATATGTTGTCAATAATGACCAACATACAGTCAACATTGGCTTGCTTACAAATCCCCAACAATATTACTATCAGCACTACCTTTTCTGAAACCAAGATGTAATAAATACCTGTCCAATCTAAAATACCATGCCCTTGGTGTTTGCTTCAAGCCATTTAATGGTTTCTTCAGTTTTCATACCATATCTTCATGATTAGTTCATGTGAACCCATTGGGTTGTTCTATGTATACTTTCTCTTAAATTTCACCATTCAAGAATGTAGATTTGACATCCATCTGATAAACCGTAAGGTTTTTATGAGTTTCATAAGAAAGAAACAATCTAATAGCCTCCAATCTAGCCATAGGTGCAAAATTCTCATCAAATTCAATACCTTCTTGTTGCGAGTATCCTTTACAAATAAGTATTGCTTTATTTATTACAACTTCACCCCACTCATTCATCTTATTCCTAAAAACCCATTTAGTTCCTATAACATTTTTATCTTTAGGCCTTGGTACAAGCTCCTAGGTGTAATCACCTAAAAATGGTCAAGATCAAATCAAGTGAGAAACTAAGGAAAAATCAAAGCATTCATCGCAATCAAGCCAAAATCCAATATTAATTGAAAATCAAAAGCCAATAAATCAAGATAAATTAATTAATTATGTAATTAATCTAATTAATTATATAGTTCAATTAAAAATAAAATCAACCCATTTAAGGGGTACACATGGCTAAACAAATCAATTAAATTCAATTAATTAATTCCTAATTTCCCTCGCCCACCACATGGGAGGAAAATACCTCAACCAATAGGAATTAAGGATTGGGCTCACATGGATCAAGCAAAAATTGAATCTCAATCACTCATAAGGTGAGAGCATCTTGACCACTCATTTTGTCTCTTTGTCCCAAGCTTTGAGGACAAACCATTTAAATTGTCCCTAAAGGTGAAACCATGGACTTAACCTTGAATCAACCATGATTAACTCAACTCCACCACCTATGCTTACAAAAATATATAAAAGCAAGGCTAAAATCAGGAGAAAAGCATTCACATATCTAAGAATTGCATCAAACTTATTGAGAATTTTAGCTAGAAAGTCAATTTTAGGCTTAATTGAGCATAATTTTTTTGAAATAGGCTTAATTAGTTGAATATCTTATCATTTTCTCATTTTAGAGCTGTCACTAATGGAGGCTTGCTGAGAGCTTATCATTAGCATGTCTAAATAGAGAGCCATAGAGTGCTCATTGTCATTATTTGCATCAAATAGCTCTTAAATTATGGTTAATTTAGATATTTGGTTCATTTATTGTCAAGCTAACCCTGTGAAGGTACTTTCATTAGTACACAAAATGGCACCCACCATGGGGCCTTAGGCATCACTTGTTTAAATTTCAAAAAATTTGCTAGAATTCTAAGATTTTCTTGTTAATAACCCTATTTTTTAGATGAAGTTGCACATTTAAGAGTTCCTGCAGCGCATCCAAGGCTTGAATCAATGCATCTTTAGTAAAGCATTACGCCTTTACACATTGAAACAATGCATCTGATGCTTTATGTCTTCTATCTTTAATTATTTTAGCATGTTCCCCCTGACTTTGCAGTGCATCAAAGCAATCCTGTTGCACCTTTAATACTTTCTTTATGTGCATTTTCTTTAGAAAAAAATGCATTTAAATTCTATTTTTTTAATTTTTTTGTTGCACATTCAAGGTTTTAAATAGCGCATTTAAGCATTTCTACCGCGCTTTTGACTATTTTTATAATTTGATAAATCTGACAGTTGAAAATGTGTTTTCATTTTTTTTCAGATGGTAGGACATAAAAAGGTGAAAAATCCAGAGACCATAAATAACATTGAAGACAAGGCCATTATAAAAAGAACCAACAAGGAGAACATAGCCTAGGTAAATCATGTTTTGGAGAATTCGAAGCAAGAAGGTAAGGATTACAAATGTTATTTACAAGTAGTTGATGCTTATAAATCAAAATTTGTATCCTTGAATTGGATTTTCATACCTTGATCATTTTTTTTTAAAAAATTGAAAACAAAAGGCTTAAAGTTCATTTTTTGCTCATTTTTTTTCTTCATTTTTCTTGGCTATGTTAGACTAACAATTTCGAAGAGGAGGCAAAGGTGCTGGAACAATCACCACTAGGTGAGTGAAATTAAATAAAAAAATTAAATAAAAAATGCCCCTAGCCTTTTCTAGCTTCGAAATAAGGCAAGCCTTCAACTTTAGTAAATTTTTGCTTAAATTGTGGTATTTTCACTTTGAATCTAGTAATTAAAAAGCCTATTACTGTTTAAGGGATTTGGTAATAGGCCTATGCTCTTTACTTTTCAAGTGAATCAAAATGCCAAACCTACCAAGTTCCTTTATTAAAAGAAAGGCTAAGGAATAAACAAGCATTAAATTCAAAGCCCATTGTTTGTTGAGGAAAGTAGAAATAATTCACTCCCATTAGTTTAGAGTGCTTGGTTAATTGAACATTGTTAATTGTGCTTGGGAGTGAGGGAATAGTAGGGATATTCTCTTCACCTTTTGGTGAATCAAACTCCCAAACCTATCTCTTCATTTCATTTATTCACTTTAAATGAATATGCTAGAACTTTAGTGGGCTCGCCTCCTGAGAATTCACCTTAACAAGGCCGGTGAGAGGGACAACCCAAAGTGGGATACAATTTCCTTTTCCTCAATAATCCAACCTACTATAAAATAAAATGAATTCATCCTTAATGGGGTGAATGACAAAAGGATATCAAGTATCAAACTTCCTCAAGTAATCCTTCGAGATTGTACAAAACTCAGATTTACCGATGGTGGGAAGCCCCTAATTGTTGTGGGATGAGACTTGGTATTTCTTTTGAACATAATCATTACTAGTACCTTGTTAACTTAGAAAGTCTACCTATTTAGAACCATGTTTACGAAATAATTTGACAAATATGTAGATTGCTTGGAGTTACTTATTGTTCAAAAACTCGTGATAACGTTCAATACATTTCAAACACTTTGTGTTTAGAGGGTTAGAAAGATAAGTGTACTTGTGATTGATTTGTTTTAAGATACATATAACAAGTGAGAAACATACATTGAAAATCATCTTACATTTTTTTAATATCTTCTTAAAGTAACAATCATGAAATTGGGGAAAATCAATTTGAATCAAACCTTTGTTGATGCCAGTTTTTACACGATCACATAAATTGAAAATATCTTTAAAAGAAGACAACACTTGCACAACACAAGAGGTCCCCAAATTTGTCTTTCAAACTCCTTTTATCGAAACTCAAGAACAAGAGGATAGTCTCCCAAACCTATTTGAGGAAAAAGTCAATCCAATGGACAGAAACACTACATTTTATGACTATCTTCATGGGGGAAATAATGAAGATCAAGGAGCAACGAACCAAGGAAAAAATAACCAAGTGAACCAAGGGGAAAAAGAAACAACCGAAGAAAGATCCAATAGGGTGGCCCAAGGTCCCGAATTCCTTGAGATAATGGAAAAACTTTTAGAAAGAAATAAGGAAAAACACTTCTTTAACTTAGCTCAATCAAGGGTCAAACTTACTCATGATTATGATATTTCAACATTCAAGAAATATGAGGAAGAGGAGAATCCTTTAGGTGCGATGAATAAACAACTCAAAATGTTTCAAGCACAAATCAACACCATGAAGAAGGCAGCCAAACCAAAGCCCTTTTCTATTGAGGCTTTATGCCCATTTCCATTTGATCAAAATTTGGTTATGGTATCTTTCCACCCAATGTGGTCTTTCCTAGATACGATAAATACATGGATAAATTAGAACCCCAAGACCATCTAAGAGAATTATGTGCTTTGAGTATAAAATTCATGTACGATACTACTTATTTAATGAGACTATTTCCAAGAAGTCTAGGAGGCCAAGCCATGGAGTGGTTTTCCAAGTTAGCACAAGGAATCAAAACATTTGAAGAGCTAGCCTCCAAATTTGTGACTCACTATTCCTATAACATAGAGAACGAAATCACCATGCTCAACCTATGCGATACAAAACAAAGAGATGGTGAGTCTTTTTTAGGGTTTCTCCAAAGATGGAGAACAGTTTTCGCACAATACCCATGAAGTATACCTGAAAAAGAAAAGATAGAGATCTTCATGAACAACCTAAAAACAAAGATGAACTATATACTCCAACTTCAATGTCCCCCCACATTCGAAAAGATCATTGAAAATGGAATAAAAATTGAAGAAGTGTTGGTAAAAAGAGGCAAAATTAGATTATTCAAAGATAACAAAAGTTATACCAACACTAACAATAACAATAATTTAAATAATTATAATAATAACAAGTGAGCCAACAACAACAATGAGAAACCAAGGTTGTGGTTGAAAAATACCAACAATAACCTTGTGAACGACGGGGTTGTAGAAGAACACAACCTAAGGGCTACTCCTTTTAACTTATCGAGCAGGTCAAATCAAACACATAATGTCAATCAAATGACCAAGGCTCCTTTCAACAACAACAACAACCACAAAAACAACACCAACAATAATTCTTTCAACAATTCGAATGCAAACAAGCCTAAACCTTTCTTTCCTTCATTTCAAGGAAAAAAATTCACATTCCTAGGTGAGCCTTTGGAAAATGCTTTGAGATCACTTGTGGCCAAAAAAATCATTATTTTACCTGAATCAAGGCCCTATGAGCCCCAAGTCAAACCCATATGGTGGAATGATGCACACCATTGTGAGTATCATCGAAACAAGGGACATATAACTAATGAATGCATGAAGCTTAAGCATTTAGTCCAAGACTTAATCGACGATGGTACCATAAAGGTGGAAGAACCTCAAAACAATGAAGATCGCATGACTTTTAAGAACCATTTCTTGAATCATGAAAAGGGGGAAACATCAAATGCCAACCAAAACAACAAGAGGGGTAATGAAAAAGTAAATTTTTCCCACACTTATGACAACACCATAAATTCCTTAAGTGGTTGTAAAAATAAGATTAATGTGATTATGGTGAAGGAAAAACAAAAGGAAGAAACATCTAATGTTGTGACTAGGGGGAAAGCATAAAAAATTACCTTATCAGGAGGTGCCCCTAAAATCATCCTACCTAACCAAACATCCCCTTCTTCAAAATAGTACAATTTGGTAGATCAACTCCAATGAACCCCTGTGCAAATTTCCATTTTGGAGTTTCTCAAACTTCCACCTACTCACAAAGAGATTGTGGAAAAGGCTCTTGTTGAAACCAATGTACCTTTGAATTTGGATGCAGATAAATTTCAAAATATGGTAGGACATCTTGTCGCACCCCATTGTTTATCATTTTCTAAGAAAGATGATATGTCCTTAAATCATCCACAAAAATTTCCATTGCATATCGAGGTATTGATCCATAAGTACAAGGTTAAGAGAGTCCTCATTGATGGAGGAGACAACATAAATATCTACACATTAAACCTTGTCAAAGCCTTAGGATATTTTGAGGAAGCTATTAGCCCCAAAAGAAAAATAACCATCAAAGCTTACGATGATGAAGAGAGAGCCTCTAAAGGAATAATAGTATTCCCTATCCGAGTAGGTCCTATGCAAAAAGAAACCATTTTTCAAGTCCAAGATCTAAAATTGACCTATAACATCCTATTAGGAAGGCCATGGATACATGAAATGTAAGCGGTACCCTTGACATACCATCAATGCTTAAAATTTTTGTATATGGGACAAGAAGTCATGGTGAGTGGAGATCTAAATCCATTCCAATATTGTAATAACATTAAACCCATAAATAGTTCATTGGTCCCCCATAATGCTAAAGGCTCTATGTCAACAAGGATGGGACAAGGACAAAGTTCAAAAGATTTTCCTTCCTTAAAAGGAAAATAAAAGATAGAGGAAGAAGAAGTTGTTGTTGAAAATCATCAAATTTCCACTAACTTAGTTACATTGACTAAGGGAAAAGAGAAAGTTAGTGAGGAAAGTGTTAATGAAGAAGAAAAAGACCAAGAAAAATCTACCCAATTACATACCAAGGAGGCTCATTACCAAAAAATGGATACCATGATGAATAATTTTGAGAGACAATGCAAAATAAAAAAAAAGGGCGTGGGTGAATATTCTTTGTCTATGATGGATTTACCCTTATCTCCAAAGTCTCATGGAAAATCTTCTAGCCTACATCGACCTCATAAATACAATGATCATTTTGTAAGGGTTAGTACTTCTTCATCCATGGATGAAGAGGGTAATGAAATTTTGAAATAGCTATATAAAGATGATGAGTCAAGTGCTCATGAGAAACAAATCCAAAAAATTAGCATCCCTACTCACCAATATGGAAAAGGTTTCCAAATTATGCAAATATGGGTTATAAAGGACAATGACCTTTGGGTACAAGAAATGAAGAGTTAATTGAGCCCATCGAAATGTCTTGGAGGGATAGCAAGGAGAAGTCAAGATTGGGGTATCTTGAACAAGGATACACTTAAAAGAGACACCCCATGGTATATGACCAAATTTTACAATTAGATTCAAAAAGTGACGAGGATTCAAACATGTGGGAGTGGGATTCATTGTCAAGTGAATCTTGCCAAGATAAGGAAGTGGATGTAGTTCACACTTATGCTCCTAACTAAGGAAAAGAACAAGAAATAGCTTCAATCAAGTTCTAACCAAGCTTCAATCTCTAATCAAGAGGTTTAAGAAAGTGTACCAAATCAAGAAGCCAAAGAAACTTAATGGGTAGGAGAACCCTATTTACCATCATGGATACCTACTAGGGAAGGATATAGTACTAGGTTTAATCCAAGAGATATATACCCACTACAAACTTGAGAGGATTGAAGTGAGGAGGATTTTGATTTGAGTTCTCTATAACACTTAGAAGAAGCACATGTTATAGATTTAAGCGATAAAATGTTCGAACCTTCCAATGAGGTCATGTCCCTAAGTCCCGTCGATCCAAACCAAAACATTAATCCCTTATCCCTTGTATATTTGGAACTCATTGAATGGGATTCCCTAAAACTAACTACCCTTCCCACGTTCCTAAATGACAAATCTGTGACCAATACCTAAATGTGGTTGAACCTTCTTCTACCAATGAATATCATGAGGAAATTATGAAGGGAAGTATCCAATCTCTCAATTTAGAAATAAGAGAAAAAAATTAATAAATTAATAAATTAAAAGAGTCTAATGGTGAAAACCACAAGGTGGCAGCATTAGATCAAAAAGAGAAAGATATAAAGAATGTTTCCAAGAGTGAAAACCCAATTGAGGCACCTAAGGAAGAGAAGTTGGATACTTTACCTGAACATTATGAGGAGAGGTCACCTATTTTTATAGAACCAATAGAAAAGGTCAACATTCGATCAGAATCAAAGCCAAAGGTTATACATCTAGCAACATCCTAATCGAGTGAAGAAAAAGATGAGTTCATAAAATTCTTCAAGGAAAGGCAAGTAAATTTGTGTGGTCCTATGATGATATGCCAAGATTAGATCCAAACTTGATAATGCATCACTTGAATATCAAAGAAGGATTAAGACTAGTCAAGCAGAAGTTGAGAAAAATGCACCCACACATAGCACTTCTTGTCAAAGTGGAATTAGAAAAATTATTAAAAGTGGGATTAATAAGAGCAATCGACTATGTCGAGTGGATATCAAACATTGTGCCTATTTCAAAAGAAGACAAGTCCATTAGAATTTGCACGGATTTTTGAGATCTCAACCTCGCATGTCTGGAGGATGACTTTCCTTTACCAAGCATAGATGCCATAGTAGATTTTACAGTAGGTCATTCAATGTTTTCTCTCATGGATCAATTTAGTGGCTACAATCAGATTAAAATTAAACCTTAAGATCAAGATAAAACATCTTTCACATGTGCATGAGGGACATTTTGTTGGAATGTTATGCCCTTTGGTCTTAAAAATGTAGGAGCAACTTATCAATGAGCCATGCCTACCATATTTCATGATATGATGCATACATTCTTAGAGGATTATGTGGATGACATACTTGCAAAATATCATTCAAGGGAAGAACATCTACCTATTCTAGAGAAGATATTCACAAGGTTGGAGTAGTTCAAAGTACGACTCAATCAAAAGAAATGTGCCTTTGGAGTACAATTTGGAAAGTTGCTAGGGTACATAGTCTTGGCTAAAGGAATAGAGGTAGACCCCACAAAAGTCAAATAAATAATGGAAATGGGGGAACCTAGAAATATAATTCAAATGAGATCATACCAAGGGAGAATTCAGTCAATCAGAAGGTTCATATCACAACTAGTAGGAAAGTGCCATTCTTTTACTCAACTCCTCCACAAGGAAACAATATTTAGATGGGATGATAAGTGTGAAGAAGCATTCACATTAGTTAAAAAATATCTAATGAATCCACCTACTTTGATGCCACCAATAAGAGGAAAGTACTTGATCTTGTACATTTCAGCGATAAAACATGCTTTAGGGGCACTCTAGGCGCAAGAGGATGAAAATGGAAAAGAAAATGCCATTTATTACATAAGTAGAACCTTGGTAAAATATGAGTTGAATTACACATTTATAGAAAGATAATTTTTGGCAGTAGCTTTTTCTTTCCAAAAACTATGACATTATATGTTATCTCATAAAATCAAACTCAGAAAAAATTGATCCACTAAAGTACCTCTTAAGAAAAATAGCTTTGATGGGAACATTGGCCAAATAGGTCATGGTGTTGAGTGAATTTGATATAGAGTATGTGGATAGAAAGGAAATCAAAGGCCAAGTGATAGCAAACCAACTAGAAAAAGAAACGTTAGAAGATGAACATCCTATTCAGGTGGAATTTCTAGATTCAAAGATAATCAATGTTGAAGCAAAAACATGGAAATTATACTTTGATGACTCTTATACTCAACATGGATCATGAGAAGGAATATTATTGATTACTCCCCAAGGATCAACAATCCCTAAATCATATAAGCTGCTATTTCCATGTAAAAATAATATAGTTGAATATGAGGCACTAGTCATTGGCATCAAATTGGCCTTGGAATGGAAGGTGACAGAATTGCAGATATATGGGGATTCTCAACAGGTCATTAATTAGATAAATGATGAGTATCAAACCAAATATGATAAATTAATACCTTAAAAAAATATGATAGAAGATCTCAAGAATTATTTCACATTGATCACATTTGAGAAAGTGTTGAGAGATAAGAACAAAGTAGTAGACGCCATGGCTACATTGGCTTCACTCCTCCAAATACCGAACCAAAGTGCAAGAAATGAATTCTTGGTAGAAGAAGTGGGACAACCCGCATTTTACCCTTCTCATCCCCACACCATTTTCTTATTAGTGGGATATGAATAACCCTTCTATGGATCCATTTATATGTACCTAAAAGACCAAACTTTACCCATGGACCAAACCTGAAACCAGAAAAGAAACTTCATAAGATAAGCCTCTCATTATACCCTTGTATCTAACACATTGTATTACAAAATTCTAGACAGAATGCTTTTAAGTTGTTTAGAGAAGGAGGAATCAATTTTATCTTTACAAGAAGTCCATGAGGGAATTTGTGGGTCACATTCGAATGGGTTAAACTTAGTGAAGAAACTTCTTAGGATAGGATATTATTGGTCTTCTATGGAGAAAGATGCATGCCACTTTGTGAAGACTTGTAAGAAATGTCAATACCATGGAAACCTAATTCATGTGCCATCTCAAGAACTACATCCAATGACTACACCTTGGCCCTTTTATCATTGGGGATTAGATTTAATAGGGATGATTTACCCGCCTTCATCCAATGGTCATAAGTTCATTATTACTGCAACTGAATACTTCACCAAATGGGTAGAAGTTGTGCCATTATCCACTGCCACATGAAAAAAAATCTCTATGTTCATATTGAACCGCATAATTTATAGGTATGGTGTCCCTCAAGAAATCATAACTGATAATTCTAAACATTTCAAGAATAAAGACTTGAAATAATTGTGTGAAAATTTCCATACGATAGACCATTCATCTTCAATATATTACTTGCAAGGTAATAGACAAGCGGAGGCCACTAATAGGAACATCTTGAAAATATTCAAGAGGACAGTGGATGATTCAGGTAGAGATTGGCACGTTCAGATAAACCCTACTTTATGGGCATATAAAACAAGTGTAAGAATGCCAACAGGAGCTACACCATTCTCATTGGTTTATGGAGCTAAAGTAGTATTGCCTTTAGAGGATGAAATTTCATCCTTAAGAGTTTCATTACATTAATTACTAAGTGAGTAATACTATAGGGTTGCTAGATTACAAGAATTGAAGTGGTTAGATGAAAGACAACAACAAGCCTTCGAACATCTCAAAGTGTATCACAATTGAATTTCAAGGAATTACAATAAACATATTAAACCAAGAACATTCCAAATAGGTGATGTAGTGTTGAGAGAAAATCCTAAAAAAAAGCAGAAAGAGAGAAGAAAGGGAATTGGGAAGAAAATGGTTAGGTCCTTTTTTAATTACTTCTTCTTTTGGAATGGGTACATACAAGCTAGCTAATTGTGATGGAGAGGAGCTACAAGAACCCATCAACAACATACACCTAAAAAGGTTTTACACCTGAAGCAGACGAAAGGGTATACAGAAAGAGAGTATTAGAAAATCAGATTAGGAAGCATCCTATTTATTGTACATAGTCAAAAGTGATCTTGGAAAAATTGAAAAACATTGAAAAATAGAAAAAGAAGAGAAAAATAAAAAATGCAAAAAAGTTCAAAAATAGGTGAAAATTGAGCATGAAGAAATCCAAAAACATTAAAAAATGATCCTCCAAAAAGATGTTGTCTTGGTAAAAACCTAGAAAATAGGCACCTTGATGATAGATACAAAAAAAATTGAAAAAGATGATAAATACAAAAAAATAAAAAAAGAGAAAAGTGCCTTGGTGAAAACCTAGCAAATAGGCACCTTGGTAGCAAAAAAAAAGTATAAAAAGAGAAAAAGAGAAAAAGAGAAAATCAAATCAATCGGTGAAAACTTGGTAAACAACTACCATTGAAAGTCAAGTCAGGTCTTCATACCTAGTCATCCTTGTAGATATTGCATTCGCCAACATTTTTACATATTGCATAATAAAAAACTAGAATTACATTTGCAAATACCTAAAGCTTTCGTCATAGGTTTGAAAAGTGCCCAAGTCCAACAACGCAATGGTGTCAAACTGGGGGCAAAATCTATCCTAAAGGCAAGAAGGATTCATCAAACAAGATATCAATTGACACAAATCAATACATCAAATTAAAAGCAAAATAATTAGATGATCAATTTCTAATCCAAATATTAATTCAACAAATGCAATCTTTTGATCCATGATCTCACAATGACCTTACCTTTATCAGGATTAAAATGAACAATCAAATATGAAATGGATGGAACTATACTGGAAATATGGATTTGAAAAACATGGTAAATTGTTTTCTAAGTGACTACTTGATTGATGAAATCATGTCTTTCTAGAAAATCAATAAAGTCTTGGACCAGATAAGAAATGATGAAAGCATGATATTTTATTGATTTCTACATTAGTGTTTTAAGATCAAGGTTTTAAAATATGTATCATTTGTCTAATGACATGATCATCAAAGAATCATCGAGGACATGTATATATGGTGAAACCAAGTTCTTTGTTTGTTTGCACAATAGGATACCTTGGATATTTTGATGTTCAATATCATAATACCAAAATCCACTTGCAACATTGAATCTGATGAAAATAGTATTCATACTTTCATGGTTGAATTAAACCAGTGACAGTTGTACCAGCATTACGCACACAACACAAAAAGGAAGAAGTATTCATATCATCATGGTTGAGCTAGTGATGATTGTGCCAATTTCAAGTCTCAAAATCCCTCAATGATGAAAATAAGCCTCCTAAATTATGAAAGTGACATCTAGATGCATCCATATTAGATTAAATGCATTTAAGTTGCATGGATTCTTATCTTGAAAATGGGTTTGAAAAAAGAAGAGGGGGTGGAGTTAAGATAAAATTGAAAAATTTCATCAATACCTTATGTGATAGAATGTGTTGAATCAAAAGCTAATAAATCAATTAAAATCAAATAAATCAAGATAAATCAATTAATTGTGCAATTAATCTAATTAAATGTATAGTTCAATTAAAAATCAAATCAACCCATTTAAGGGGTACACATGGCTTAACAAATCAATTAAATTCAATTAATTAATTCCTAATTTCTCTCAGCCACCACATGGGAGGAAAATACCTCAACCAATAGGAATTAAGGATTGGGGTCACATGGATCAAGCTAAAATCAAATCTCAATCACTCATAAGGTGAGAGCATATTGACCACTCATTTTGTCTCTTTGTCCCAAGCTTTGAGGACAAACCATTTAAATTGTCCCTAAAGGTGAAACCATGGAATTAACCTTGAATCAACCGTGATTAAATCAACTCCACCTCCTATGCTTGCAAAAATCTATAAAAGCAAGGCTAAAATCAGGAGAAAAGAATTCGCACATCTGAGAATCACATCGAACCTCTCGAGTTTTTAAGCTAGAAAGGCAATTTTAGGCTTAATTAAGCATAGTTTCTTTGAAATAGAATTAATTAGTTTAATATCTTATCATTTTCTCATTTTAGAGATATCACTAATGGAGGCTTTCTAAGAGATTATCATTAGCATATCTAAATAGAGAGCCATAGAGTGTTCATTGTCATTATTTGCATCAAATAGCTCTTAAATTGTGGTTAATTTAGTTTATTTGTTCATTTATTATCAAGCTAATCCTATGAAGGTACTTTCATTAGTACACACTAGGTATCATTCTTCTGAATTTGATCTAGTTCTTCTTGCATTGCCTTAATCCAAAATTCATCTTTACGAGCTTCATCAATAGTCTTAGGTTCTACTTGTGAAATTAAGCACAATTCATTTCTAATCTTTTAACTTGTCATCACACCTTTGTTTACATCTCCAATTATTTTCTTATCAAAATGATTCATTGATACATACCTTTGTGTTTTAGGAGTCCCTTTTGGCTCATTAATACTTACTTGTATCACATTGTCAATCTCAAAGAATTTTTTAACTTCATGCTCCTAATTTTGATTATGAATAGTAGAAGCCTGATTACCTTCATTATCTGATCCATCATCATACATTCTTTCCTAAATCTTAAAATTCTCATCAATCTTCACATTAGCACTTTCAACTATCTTTTCAATCTGATATTGTAGCAACTATATGCCTTACTCATGCTAGAGTATCCAAGAAAGATTCATTCACCACTTCTAGGATCAAACTTACCTAGTTCTTCATCCCTTTTGATATAGCATTTACTACCAAATATTCTAAAGTATTTAACTATAGGAATGTGACCAAACCTTAACTCATATTAAGTCTCATATTAAGTCTTACTGATATCATGTTTGATTTGAGCTCTATTTAATGTATATACTATGGTGTTAACTGCTTCCCTCCAATGCATCTATGATACCTTTCCTTCAAGAATCATAGTCCTAGCAACATCAAGAATGGTTCTATTTCTCTTTTCTGCTATGTCATTTTGTTGTGGTGTCCTTGATGTAGAAGTCTATTTGTATATACCATGTTTCTCACAATATGCATTAAACTTATCCGATGTGAACTCACCACCTCTATCAGACATTAAGCATTTAATCTTCAATCTTGATTCATTCTCAACTTTTTCCTTGTAAATCTTGAACTTGTCAAAAGCTTCAGACTTTTATTTAAGAAAGGCAAACCACATTATTTTTGAATAATCATCAACAAAAATAATAAAGTACCTTTCATCATAATATGACCTTTTTCTTATAGGACCACATAGATTTTTATGTACCAGATCAAACCTCCCTTTTACTGAATAAGTCTTTCTCTGAAAGCTAGTCCTGGTTTTTTTTCCCAAAACACATTCTTTGCACAACATGTTAATAGGCTTCACAATCTTTGGTAAATCCTTGACTGCACTAGTGTTACTAACCTTCACAATGTCATCAAAATTTATATGACATAACCTCTCGTGCCATAACCAATTGTCATCTATCTTCGCAACAAAACAACTTTCTTTATTTTAATTCATTTGAAACAAATTACCTTTGGTCTTAGTACCTGATGCAAATAGATTGCTTGACTGATCTTTGATAGTAAATTTTTCATCCTTGAATTGTAGATGATAACCTTTATCCACAAGCTATCCAACACTCAACAGATTATTCTTTAGTCCATCAATAAACAAAACATCATCAATATTAGTTTTACCATCAAGAGTTATAGATCCTCTTCCTATGATCAAGTGAGGAGTATTATGTCCAAATCTAACTACACCTCCATCATACTTGTTAAGTTGCACAAATTTATCTTTATCACTAGTCATGTAATGAGAGAATCTACTATCTATAATTCATTCATATTTCTCTTCTACATGTGAAACCAAATCTTTTTCTTCATAAATAGGATCTTCATCATTCACATATTCATCATCAGAAGTACCCTCACTAGAAATATAAAATTCCTTAGGATATTTAGATTTGTATGGCTTAGGTTTATACTTTGGAACTCTAGTAGGACATATAGAGGAAAAATGACCTATCTTATTGCATGAAAAACACTTCAAGGGTAATTTACCTCCATACTTTCCCTTACCTCTATTTTCCCTCTTTGTGACCAGGGCTAAAAGCTCATCCAAGTTCCTTTCTTCTTCCTCTATTTCTTCCCATTCCTTAGTATATTCTCCAAGTTTTGTATACTTTTCACTTCTACTGATGCTCATGTTGGTACTCTCAAATTTTTTGAGATCACCATAATTATTTTGTAGGGATACCCTTTGAAGTTTTAAACGTGTTCCCTATTCTGGCCTTTGTGCATCTAATTTCCATGTGATTTTCATATGATATCACCTTGGGTGGTATATATTTCACTTATTTTCTTACCTTTGGTGATCATTTCTGACCCCCGGTTCTCTATGGTTTAGGGTTTTGGGATCGATTTATTTTGCAAATCCTAAGTTATTCTTTTTTTCTATTACTTTTTTGCTCATAAGGTCGAGGGGTTCTCATAGTGAAAAAGGGACTTTATTATTAGAACCTAGAATTTTAGGTTTGAGGTCACCTTTTATTTTCCCATGTGTTATTCTTTATTTCCTCAAGTCTTTCTTGTAGCCCTTTTCCTTTTATTTCACTATGTTATGGATTTATTGTTTAAATGTCTGGTGGGATCTATAATTTTCAGATGGTGTGCTACCTGTTTCCTTTTCACTTGTCCCACAATGCTATGATGATATCATGTGAAGGACCCAACTGATCGCGGGATGGATAGGCTTTTCCATCTATCTATTTCTCATTGAACAATAGTTTATGTGGATATATTTTTGATGTGTTCGGCGCTATTTTTAGTTAAAATTATATTTATGATTCCTTTATGTTCTTTATCTTCCAACATGTGTCCTTATCCAACAACGATCTTGAGTTTTTCTGCAAAGATGCTCGATAGATATTTTGTCTCATTGATGTTAAAAGAGTAAAGTTTTGATAGGATCAATGGTCCTTGTAATCCCATGATCAAAAGTGACCAAGGTTTATCTAGTGCGGGACCACAAGATGATACCGCGTGTCTTTCCCTTACAGGTGGATGAATATGTGGAACCACAACAATTTGATAGTTGGTGATATATGGAAGTATTTTATTGGTAAAAAAATGATAGTGACAAATGTGCTAATATTTTAGGACGAGGGTAAAATCAACGATGATGTTTTAACTCAATCAAAAAGGTGATAGACTTATATGTCAGGGAAATGAGTTTTTATTATGGATGGTGGTTAATGAATGGAAGGGATCAATGGCCTACATGATCTCATGATCAAAAGTGATTGCTTTTTATCTTATGCAGGATCATAAGATCTTGCCACATGTCCATGGTTGGCAATAATATCAAGGGTGTTGTTGGACGACAGGGTGGTCACTTGGGAGTTTTTGTTTGTTGGTTTACTAGTCCATCTTCCATGACAAAGTCAACATGTAGATGGATAAGTGGTCATCATTCTATCTACTTGCAGAGAAGAAACTGATGGTCTATTATGTGAGGCAAGAGGGTTGGTGATAAATACTAAGGACTAAAGTAATGGCATGACATATTTCTATTGAGATCTCTCAAGAGGTGGTACTTAAAATATTTTTAGAGAAGGATGGGACATTTTAGGATATCCTTTTGGGGATTTTGTTATAATGTACACAAAATTCAAAGGGTCACTTGCAGATAGAAAATTTAGGGGATTTTCAAGCATACAAACTTACTGATAGGAGATTTTGATATTGTACTGGATAAGTTCATGTAGACTATTATTACACATTAGTGGCTTTTGGTGATTCAAAGAGTACAGTCATGGGAATTATTCTTTCTATGTACAAATTTAAAAGCTATAAATCTTTATTCCCATTAGATTTCATCATTTAGATAGTAACAAAAATGGATGTTCTAAGGAAGGCAATTGACTTCCAGAACATATCAAAAATTTTGAAGATATAGTTTCAAGGGGTTTATTAGGATATAAAGATAGAGCCATGTGTATCATATCCAGAGGGGTATTTAAATGGAGACCGATAGCCAAAGGGATATTTAAAAGCTATTTGTGCTAAAATTTCTATATCCACAAGGCTAATGCTCCCTGCCTTAGTGATGATGTCTTCTTGGAGGGGCACATGATGAGGAAGAGGTTGATAAGACCTCATTGGTATTCATGTCCCCATTTAGAGGTGGTGTCAAAGCATCCAAGAGGAAGGGGTTGAAATAAATAGAATCTTGCATTCTTTCCCAGCCTAAAGCATTACCAATAAGAATGTAGTTGCAGAGGTCTCCAAAATCGTAGACACAAGTCAAATCTACAATAATAAATGACCATCTAGGGCATGATATTAGCACAAATCAATTCTTTTTAACTTCTACCAACGAAAAATCTTTGAAAAGGTCAAAGGTGGCATGTAATAGTAGTATAATGTGATGTATTAGTTTTGTCAGGATAACTTTAGGGTTGACCTGAAGCTTGTTGCATTCCAATTAATTTTGGAATTCTGGGGTCATTATGGTTAGAAGAAAGAAGATATTTTCCTAAAAGTTTAGAATATAGATAGATAGGTGGAAGCATCATATTAGATTCAGTATTTCCTTCTATCTATATATTCTTCTCTTCTTTCTTTTATATAGGTTCCACTCCTTTGTTTTGGGAGACCATTCTTTGTCTCCAAACATATTCGGTTCCAGTAGCAAGTTTTCTTGAGAAAATATTGTAAATATTCCCTAAGAGAAATATAATTAATCTTTGTTGAGTCCTTTTGTTTTTTCTTGGTATCTTTAATTGTATTCAATATTATATGGCATAAATAGCACGAGTCTTGTAATGAAATATAGTGTTGATTCAGTTCTCTCCATTGTACAAGCTAGTTAAGTTTTAAGAGGAATAAAACAAAGAGTTATTCTCTCTTAGTGTCTTTTTGTAAGATACGTGGCTTTCCTTTCATGATTTGGTCTAATGGATCAATTAAATTCTTGTTAGAAGTTTCATATTTATTGGTTATGTGCAAGGATTTGTTAAGTAGGTTTGGTTGGGGTTGAAGTTAAAGAAGGTTGTAATTCAATTTTTCTTAGATCATTTGCTATTGATAAAATTATGTTATATGGTGTGATTCTTCTCATTAACTTCGTGGCCCAATAGGATGAGGCACTGGTCTTAGCTGGTGTGAATTTTTTCATAGGTATTGTCTTCTCATATTCCTTTTGTTTTCTTACTACAAATCTATTTTAAATCACATAACATCATTTACTTTTATGTAAAGTTTGTGTCCTACCCTATCTCATTCTCCATGCAGGTTGATGTTCAATGGGTGATTATCCTTCATCTAGTATCTCCTTGTCATATTTTGATTCCTTATATGAGACATATCTATTTTTACACTGCTAAATTATAAGTTTGTAAAGTGTGTATCGAAAGGAAATTGAGGTTTACCCACCTTGGTTTTGCAAAGCTTGAATTGGCTTCTCTATAGAATTTGTTAAAAATTACTGGTATCTACTTTGTAGTGCAATCCCTCTCAAACCAGGAACCAACAACTCACATTATTTGTTAGTATCTTCTTATCCTTATGAACAGTAGCCTTAAAAGAAGATTCATTTTTAGGCAAAGCATCTTTTAATTTAGAGGTTTGAAATGTAGATAACTTATGGATCAAAGTCTCCCTAGTAAAATTATTTGTGAGAAGTGTAATCTCTTCAATTTTCATGACCTTGGTGTCATATACAGGTGTTAAAGATCTCATAATCTTCACAATTATTTCATCTTCTGTAATAGGCCCTCTTGTATTTCTGATTCCAATAGAAGTCTATGTCACTCTTTGAACATATACTCTAATAGAATCATCTTCTTGCATCCTCATGTTCTCCAAATATTTTTTCCAACACTACAACTTGGCATGTTTGGCATATTTGTCTCCTTCATATAGTTCTTTCAAATTTGTCTAGATCTCATGTTCCAACTCAAGCTCCTTGACCTCTGTAAATTCTTCCTCAAAAAGTGCACTGATTAGGGCTTCTCTAGAAATCATATTGCAAGTGAATTTATTTCTTTTTTCCTTTGTACTATTTTTTAATTCATACTCAATCTTGACATCTTTGTTGTTCTTTTTAGTCAACCAAAACTCAATTCCCAAGAAGATCAAATGATTTCTCATCTTGTTATTCCAACTGTCAAAATTTTCTCCATCAAATTTAGGGTTGTCCTTCCTATAGCTTTCCATTCTGGATCTCCCCAAGTAGTTAAACTCTCTCCAAGAGGACCAATAGCTTTGATACCAATTTTTAGCAATAGTAAGCCACACCACACAACTAAAAGGGGGGGGGGGTGAATTAGTTGTGTATAATAATTGTAAACTTTATACTTCTGAACCAGTACATTAATTAAGAATATAATAGTGCTAAACAAGATGAACAAGATAAACAACAACACCATAATACATAGAATTTTTGTTCTCGAGGAAAACCCTGTTAAGGGAAAAACCCTAGTGGGGATGGAATCCACTAGATAGTGCACTAGTATAAAAATGTCCCTCTTGGGAGACCTAGCCTTATTAGGAGTTGATATAATACATCTAGTACAATAGTCATTGTTAAAGGACATAATACCTATTAAAAGGTCCTTCAAACATGTTAGGAGTTGATGAGAAAAAAATGCACATTGCCTGAGCACACTGCTCCAAGGAGAAGGTAGGAGAAGGTTAAACCCACCTTTATGACTCACTGTCCAAATACAATGAACTTACTATTCAAATGATTGAATTGACTAATAGAAAATTACTTGAATTTATAGTTACATTGAAGCACACAAGGAATCATCATAGATTCCACTTATACCTCATCTCTTCAGCTCTACTCACATTCACAATCATGCATACCTCCCATACACATTCCTTATATTACACTACAGAATTTACTCTCCTTTATACAAGTTAGAAGTCTCAATTAGGTCAACCTATTAAGGCTTCTCCAATGCAAAAAAAAATACATTACTCAATGCTAAATCACACACGGTACTTGATACAAATATAAAACAATTTAAAATATTAATTTATGTACCAAGATCCATAACTAATGCTCACCAATAAATGGAACATGTTACACCACCCAGTCGACTCTCAAAAGAAATTATTCATGTTCATACTCTAGCATTGTCATCATCATGTCTCAATCAAGTCACAAATCCCAAAGTGTACTCTCCATCTTGTGTTTCCTTCCATGCCTAAATCTCACATAACATGATTCCAGCTTGCAACCAATTTGTGCTCAAAACTCAACAACTAACTCTATCAAGTTCCCTATGTTTGTCATGTAACCAGTCTTCACTAAAACAATTGTAACTCACTCAAAACATAATATTAAGCCATGCAACCTTAGAAGTAAGGTCTATACATCTTCATAATGAGAAAACCAAGATCACATACTCTAAACTATCGTGCAATGTCCTTACATCTCTATCCAACTTCTTGTAGCAACCAGAAACACAATTTGTCTTATATAATCAACTCAAAATTGAAGTATATGTCATATGTTGACATCAATGACAAAACCTAAACAATAACAAAAGAAAAAATTCCAACCAAAATATGATAGTTTTATCGGTGTATTTCTCAAAGTTGCACACATTACACACTCTACTATTGGAGTCAATATTGGAATTATTATATTTTAAGGATAGGTTTATAAGCTTGAGTTTTTTTTGTTGATTGAGTAAATATAGAGATGATGCAATGATTAGAGGATATTTTGTGAGGGTCATAGATATTATGAACCTAATTATAGAGGTTAGGTTGATGTATATCTAATGTACTTGCATGGAACTGTATTGGCATAGATGATGCTATTTCTTAGTTCATCATTTTGGACTATCATCATTTTGGATTGTAGTCCAACATTATCTATAAGTAGTGAAATTTCTTAATGGTTGTAGCCCTCTTTTATAATTGACTAGTGTGCTCCAGAAAGTATGCCTAAATTCTATTGCATTCCCATTTTGTAATATCACCCTTAACTGGGTTAACTATATTTTTGCAGAGATATTTGTGGGTTCCATCCCCACTGTAATTTTCCCTTAATCAGGTTTCTATGCAATAATCATGGTGTCATGAATTTTTGGATGCTTACTTATTCAGTATCTATTTAATTTTCATTGTGGTTATCTTATGGTTGTGCAATCAATTTGATAAAGTTAAAAAGTACCAAACACTGATTCACCCTACTCTCAATGTTCCTCAATACCAATAATTGGTATCAAAGCATAGTGCCTTGGGAGAAGTCAAACAACTTGAGGAAGGTCTTGATGGGTGATTCAATAATTTACAATAGTATTTAGAAGAAACTCTTTATTACACTTGAATATGTTAACAAATAGAATGCAGAGAATATTGAACTAAAAGAAAAACTTAGAGAAGAATAAATCTTTATAGAGAATCTAAAGGAACAACTAGAGAAATCTAGAGAAAAGAGGAAAGATCTTGTTGAACAAATAAATCTAAAAGGAAGCATTGATAACTGAAAATCCCTAAAAGAAAAATCAAATGAATTTGAATGACTTCCTAAAGATAAAGATAACCTAAAGCATGGGATGGAAGCCATGGTGATGAAAATGACTAAGGAAGTTGAGACAAGGAAGAATCTTGAGAAATCTTTGAAAGATAAATCTGGGGAATGTCACAAACTAAATTGTGAGATTGGTCAATTTCAAATTGATCTTGAGGAGTCTAGATATAATGAGAAATATCTTGAAATGGTTAATGAAGTTACAAGGAGAGAACTTTCAGCATCTAATGAATTTAAAGGAAATTCAAAACCAGTTCAATGAAGCTTAATGAATAACTTGAGAGACAAAGAGAAATATGATACAAACATGGATTAGTCTTTGAGAAAGGAGAAAGTTTTGAATCAGGAGGGAAGATCGATCCATCATAAAATAAAATAGAAAAACTAAAGGAGAAATCTATGGGGCAACCAAATTTCAATAGTAGATTCTTAACATGCAACAAAGTTGGTCATGGGGTGAAGGAGTGTAGAAGTAGATCCAATGATATATCCTTTGTAGGTTATTGCTACACTTTCTACAACTATGGACACAAATCAAGTGAGTGCAGAGCTAAGATAAGGAAAGAAAATGTTACATGTTATAAATACAGTAAATTTGGACACTTGGAAAAGTAGTGCAGATTAAATCAGACAAATCACAGGTATGGAAAACCAAATGTGATGTGTTTCAATTGTAAAATTTTTGGTCACATTGCTAAAAATTACATATATAATAAAGATAGAGGTTCAACAGAAAGAAATAATGATAAGGGAAAGAGAATTGTTGATGTTTAAGAGGTAAAGAAGGAAATGAAGAAAACATGGATGAGAAAAGAGTATATTGATGCTATATGATAGACCACACCATTTTCTGGTGTGGATATTTCTTCAACAAACTAATTAGGTCAAAGACATAAGGGGGAGTTCTTCATGAAAAAATATTACTCTACCTCTATTTTGAAGGATCAGAGGAAGTGTTCAAATCAGACAGTTGAGGAATTGAATTAGGATCTCACTGATATCTCACTTGATAAATTTTATCCTAATCTTTAAGATCACATGAAGAGTTTGTTTCACTAGTTATGAACAACTTTATGAGCTAGGGTTCAACAAAATTTATTGTGATCACTTTCTAGAGTGTGTGAAGGAATAAAAAGGCTTTCTGAGACATAATTTTGTACCATGCTATCTTATGAATGATATTACAAAGAGATTGAAGGATATTAGAGAAGAAAACATAAACCATTTCAAATTCCAAATTTGCAAACCCTATCGTCGATGCAAAAGGTATTTACCATTTCAAATCTTATTGATTCTTTTTTTGAAATTATGGTTAGACCTATAGTAATAGATGTCAAGGATAGACCCCATCCTATTTTCAAGAAACATCCTTAAAAATCTATGGAAGATGATCCAAAGGGTGAATTCTTTAAAGTTCCATATGAATTTTTACATGTCAAAGATATTAGGGAATACATCCATTGCCACATTGGATAGTTAGGTGTGGATGCAATTCATCAGGCATATGAGTCATTACGTGAAGAAGGAGAATTGAAGAGGAAATTTAAATCACTACAAACCATAAAAATATATCAGATTATGGAGTTCATCACCTTTGATGAACCAAAGTGGACATAGTTATTTTTGAGTAGATTATGTGATCAATCTATTTGGTTAGATAGACCCTATAATATTACTATGGAGGTTTTGGAAGCTATAACTGGATTATGTGCTAATGGTGAAGTCTCATCCTTGAAATCAACTCAAGAAAACCTAGTGATAGAATAGGTTGAGTGTTAGTAGATTAAAAGAGCAATTCTAGTTAATGACATCAAGTGGCCAGATGTAAAATTTTAATCTATGGTGGTTGGCTAAAAGTTTTATCATTCTAGTAAGGAAAATTATATTTCTATCACTATCATCTACACATCTTAGTGAATGGTGAAGGAAGAAATTCAATATGATATGTGTGAAGCCCTAATGGCGTAGCTTATGCAAAACCTTGAAAAGATTAAGAAATACAAAAAGTACATTTTCAAGTATGTATCACTAGTGATCTACATCTTTTTCTACTTTATGAACCACTGTATAGGGTTTGGTGACATAACATAGAGAAAGGATACACTTATTACAAAGAAGATCACTAATTACTGAAAAATGCTTGATAAAACATCTAGGAGAAGAGAAATTTGGGGATACTTTAAGACATTGCAAGAATAAATGCAATTAAGATGGAGGATTCCAAGATAGTTAGTTGAGAAGTATAAAAATACTATTTTCTTTATGGTTAATATTGATGAATGTGAAATGGAAGCAGTGGATCCAAGAACTTCCTGGATCTTATTGATGATATATAAGGTTGATACTGTAATTTTGGAATAACATGTGGAAGATCTTCTAAAGAAATCAATTGACCCAAATAAAAAGAGATTTAATAGCTATAAAGAAAAGAGCCTTGAGGTACATCTTACAGTGAATAAGCTAGCTATGAATAGGAAAATTAGAAAAGAGGTTGAAATCATGGGAGAAACAATAGGTTTTACCAAAAAATAGATGGCAAAAGCTAGGACAAAGTTCAAAGAAGAGATGAAGAAAGAAGAAGACAAACCTATACATGTAGAGGATGATGATGATGGACCACCTCTATACATACCATTCAAAAAATATTTACTAGGATTTCTATTAAGGCATCTAATGAAGAGACTTCAAAGAAGACAATGACATCGAAACCAGCTACTCCAAAAGTCACTCTTGTTGGATACAGGTGTGGAAAGGTAAGTACTAAGAGGGGAGGGGTAAATCAATACTTCAAATCATTGATTACTTAACCTTTGCATTCATCACATGAAAATAAATAAAACATATAGTAAACATCACATAACACAATGATTTTGGTATCGCATAAATCCTTGTTAGAGGATTAAAATTGCGGTGGGGATGACACCCACAACACTTCACTACTGCAGGAATAAAGTTTCTTAGTTAGAGATACAATGCTTAGAAATTTTTGATAGCTTACCTTGTTAAAGGTATTAACCCGGTTAAGATTTCTAAGATCACTAAGTCTACTTGGTTAAGATATTTTATAACTATAATCTAAGAATTATACCTGGTTAAAGGATTTATACATAAGATCTGTTAAGATCTACTCAGTTAAGAGAATTATACAATTCAGATTAAATTTTAATCAACAATACATAACGTCTATCAAATGTGAATCAAAAAATGGTTATCAGACTCTATGTGCTCAATATATCATTACCTTATACTATGTAACCTTCACATAAGCAATTCAATACTCGGTAAATCTGTTCTATAATACTTTGATACTCGGTGGCTTTCTCTACTTATTCACCTTTTTCTCTATTCTTCAATCTTCTCATGTATTCATATCACCATAGCCACATTCTCCATCATTTTGTTCTATACTTCTTTGGTCTATTTATTCAACTCTTGAAGCAGTGCTAGAACTTCTAGAATCTTCACCTTCAAGTGGTGCTAGCATTGGGTATACTTCCAATGCATATTTCATCCATTTTTCCCATTGGCTAGACTCACCTAGGAATCATATGTAATCATTATATTTCAATCTCCAATATTTTTTAATTTGATCTCCTCGAGATTTGTAAACCATTTTCTAATTGGTGTCCAGGTTCAATGTACTTAGAACTCATATGGTGTCGGCCTGCTCTATTCGGTAATATGTTTTATTTAACTTGGTGACTAAGTTATTTTATTGGTTAGGTGCTCAGTAGAACATGGTTCTTGATATTCAATTATTCCTCACTCAGTGTCTATACTTTCTTTCTCTTTACCGAAATTCCTTGTTAACTTATTCCTTTTACCGAATGCATCATTTTCCTTACCAACTCATCTTCTCTTCCTTACCGAATTTCTTTGACAAACATAATGACTTCCATATAATTAATGACAAAAAAATTGACTCTTAGGAGTATCAATCTCCCCCTTTTCCATTAGTTTGGTATGTTTGTTAAAAACCTTCAAAATCTTCAAAGTCATAAAATAAATTTTTGTCTTTGTCTATTTCTCTTCCTCATTAAAACTTATTACTCCCCCTAAAGTAATAATTATGGTACATCTCCATACTATATACATAACCTTCTATATATTACCCTTTTTATTTAGCAAAAATTTCTTATATATTCCCCTATTTTAACAAAAATGCTTACTTTGTATCTAGTTTGGGGATCTTATAAAAAATACATTTATATTTCTCCTATGCATCCTTCAATGATGCCTTGCAGGTGTCCTGTAACGTCTACAATACTACTTGAATAGAGGTAAAATGGAATCACCTCTATTGAATGTATGTATGGGGGAAATATGAGATCCACTTCTAAATCCAAATTCCCAAAGGAAAGATCCAAATTGATCAACCAAAAGGTCAATGCACAATTGAATCAATCTACGGAGAATAAGAAAGAGGAAGAAAACCTTATATTTCCCTATAAAGGAAATTGTGCTTGAAATATGAAATAATTGAAAAGGAAAAACTAACCTCAAAATAGGGAAAATTTGGAAAGTGCCAATTTCTGATGTTTGTGTGTAGTTTCGGGCAATTCTGCAACCTATTTCGGACTGGAAATGTTGAGACGAAGAAAACCCAAAAATATTTTATCTTTCTGACAGCAGGTAGTCTTTGACCCTCATAAAAGGTCAAAGGCTACATTCATATTCTAAAAGTCAACTTTGACTTTGTTCACAGATCTCAAAAGTTCATTGTAAAGGGTATCCAAATCCAATCTTAGATCTGAAGTTTTGCACCTACACCTACAAGAAAAAGGGGGTTTTTGTTGTTTGTTTCTGGGGTTTGCCTTGGTCAAACCCCAGTTTGGAATCAACCTTAATATTGAAATTGAAACGGAGAATTCTAGCAAGTAGTAGAAGTAGATCTAACAATGAATCTATGAAATTCGATAGATATGCAATTGTATTTTGAATGTAAAAAAATATATTGATATGAAAGCTTGAACACAACAATGGAAAATGTAGATCAAAACCATGAAAGTAAATACAAAACCTCCATGTTTGTATGCTTGGAATCCACCTTGATAGAATAATGAATGGATCTAGAAGATGAAAAAAGGATCTTGAAGGAAGATCACACCATCATGATGGCTAGATCTAGGGTTTGAATGATGAATCTTGCATGATTGAACCAAATCCCTTCAAAGGCTTGAATGCTTGAATCCTTGATCTTCAATGGAGAACTTGAATGGGGAAGAGGACTTGAATGCTTCTTTGAAAATGCTTGATGAAATGATTGAATTCACTTGCTTGCACTTGAAAACTTTCTCATGAAATTTCTTGATTATGGATGTGTTCCCACAAAACTTGATTGAGAGATTCCACTCTTGATCATGGATGAGTGGGTGTGAAAATGAGAGAGGAAGGCTTCCTTTTATAGTGAACTAGGGCACAAACCTCTAGAGAAGGCTGACATTGGGGAATTAAATCCCAATTAACCTTAACCCTTAGAAATGGACCCATATTAAATATAATTTAAGGATTTACCATTCCGAAACTCAAAATGGCCGACCCAGAAGTGGGAAAACAAATATCTCCGAAACCCGACACCCAGAAATCATGGGAATTTGAAATTTGAACTGTGGGTCAAGGATGAGGTCGACTCTACCCTAGGTCAGAGTCAAGGTCGACCCTGACCTAGGTCAAAGTTGAGGTTGACTTTGATCCTCAAGGTTTACTTTGACCTTGAGGTTAAAAACCTCAGGACCTTAGTCCATAATGCCAGGAAATGCAGAAATATATTGAAAATAGGGATAGACAGAAGAAGAATGAGGAGAACAAGTTAGATCTGAGCAAAGGACTAATTCAAGGTGCTTGACATGACCCATATGACTCTTTCAGAGGGCTAAACACTCTTAACATGGAAGTGCTTCCATTTTAAGATGATACATTAAGCCCCCACTTTAGCAAGAGTATGGATTCGATGCAAACTCTTGGTAAAGGAGAAAGAAGAAGAGATCCCAGTAGATTCAAAACAAGATAGGATAACACTTAGTTAGGGACACAATCCCATAGGCTAAGGATTCTAACTCAACATACGCGTACAAGGGTGTGAAAACAAAAAGGAAAAAAAGAAAAGAAAAGAGGGGTTAGTACCAAAACAAACCCAAATCAACTAGCATAAGAAACCTTACTAAGAAACACTTCTCATACTAATATAATATTTGGAAATCTATCATAAAAGCATAAATTATTACATAAGAAAGACAGAGCAACACAATAAATAACATAGCTTCATGATCCAGTCCTACTAGCATGAAAGCAAAAAGAGAGAAAGGGAGAAAGAGTGATTACCTCGCCTAGTAAGATGTCCACCTTACCATGAATCACCCTTGAGGGAGAGCCCAACAGGTTCACCCATAAACTATGCTTGCAACTGTTAGGTGTCTTTTGACGGCTTTTAGAATACTCATAGATCCACCTTCTTGTATCACTATGAATATGAAATGCGTGTCTCCTCAGGATTTAGCAACTTATGTGTGTTACCTTCGGAAGATTTAGCATATAGATGTGTGTCTTTTTAGGATTTAGCAAATTATGTGTGTTACCTTCCAAGATTTAGCATATTTGAAATTGGAAATGCATGTCCCTTTAGGATTTAGCAACTTATGTGCGTTACCTTCTAGGATTTAGCATACTGAAAATTTTGAAAAATGCGTGTCTCCTCGGGATTTAGCAACTTATGTGCATTACCATCAGAAGATTTAGCATATAGATAAATAAAAAAAACTATAGTACAAGGGAGACCCTATATATGCGCCCTCCTTAATATGGAAAAAACACACTATTTTGACATGTTAAGGAAAGGAAAGAACAAGGATAAAGCCTTCTTCAACATCAAGACAATATCCACAAACAACACCCAGTCCAAGCCAAGAAGGTCAAAGCTCCTATGAGGCCATGAAAGGGATGAATGTAAAGAGATATCATGCAAGAAGTGAAAAAAAAGTAACCCTTATGAGGGATAGCACACTATTCAGTTTCCAAGATGAGATATATATCAACCATGGAAACCCAATGCCAAACAACAAAAGAGGTTGTTATCAAGGACATAGATCCTCAATTCAAACCAAAATTTTCATGTGTGATTGGATATCACATAATAGATAGATACTACTTAACCAAGGAAAGAGGTGAATCCTATAAAGACAGAAAAGAAGGAGATGGCATCCTTGCCCCCCAAGTGTAGGAACAAAGATGGAAGAGGATACCTACTTCTCAATGCAAGGAGATATCCTATTTACAACAATGTACACCATATGCTTAGCAAGGTATGTTGACCCCTACATCCAAGAATATAGATAATCGTGAAAAGGATATGTCACTCATGGAAAAAAAAAGGATCCTCAAAGAAAGAGATCTTATCAACAAGACCCCCACCAAAGAGGAGTGCTTTAAATAAAATATCATCTTTGAAAAGATAGGAACAAAGATTCAATCATCAAGCCCCCTGCAAACAAAAGGAAGAGGAATCTTTGAAATGAGGGAAATAACTCTAACACCAAAGAAAGGGTGAGAATTTATAAAGAATATCATTTGCAAAATAGAGAAAATGTGACAACTTAGGTCAACAACTTCCATAGTCAAAACATCTATCAATATGTTGAAATAATATTGCAATATAAACAAATACTAATAAGCTAAGGAAAGCAATTCCCTAGACAAAGAGAAAGAAGGAGGTACCTTGCCCCCCAGAGATAAAGACAAGGGATATCTTTGTAAAACAAATGTCTTAGAAAAGATATCATGAAAAAGATCTATGGATGATTATAAACATAATGCAAAACCATAGAAAAATAGGAGAGAATACCAATTAAGCTCAAGATATAATACATATGCTAAAAGCCTAATGGATCCTAGGAGACTGGATGAAAATACACCTCTTGCCCCCCAGTCATGAGACAAGAGGGGAAGAACATCTATATTATATAAGGAGGGGAATCCCCTATATCAAAATTATCAAGGAATTGTAAAACTGCATGAGAGTAAGATATAATTCCTAAAGCAGCTCTTTCTCTAACATATAACTTGAAATGTTTACAATCAGCGAGTAAATGTGTGTTTCTATAATGAAAAGGACATTTGTATTTGTATAAAGCATCTATCGGCATAGGTCTAAAGATTTCTTTCTTGGAATTCATTAGCTCAATATATACCTTATTAGCCACTTCTTGACAAGTATTAGGGTTATCTAAGATAGGTGTAGGAAGAAGAATGTGAAGAGGAGGATGATGATTAACATCACCTACCTTGACTTGAGATTTTGAACAACCAACACCATACATATCTGGTTTAGGGGGTATGTGAACTAGAAACCTAATACCATGTTCATTAACTCCAAGCCCTAGACCTTTATAACCTTATTTAGTCACCATATTATATCTGGTAGTGTACATATTATGTAAAGCTTCTATAGGAGGTGATTATTTATCATGTTCATGAGTAAAGGTTGTATAAGGTGGGATAATAGGTTTTGAAGAAGTTTCTTTACCCTTTCCTTTAATATCATCATGAATCAGAGGAGAAGGTAAATCAAAGAAATCTTTCACATCCGCATCCTAAACTATAGCTTGAATCCCATCATAAGTATGGGAAGAGCAAGGATGAATGGATGGAGAATTAGGTATCAGATTAGGATTAGGAAGATTAAGATTGATAGGATTAGGATTAGGATTGATAGGATTAGGATTAGGAAGATTAGGAGATGGTGTATCATTTACCCAATTCTTCACATAATCCAAAATATTAATAAGGCTACCACATAAATCTTTAATAAAAGTTTTGAATGTAGGCAGACCAGTGTCGGTCAACTTCTCAAAAGCATAAGCAAGAG
Source organism: Chamaecyparis obtusa (assembly GCA_027943335.1). NCBI lineage: Eukaryota > Viridiplantae > Streptophyta > Pinopsida > Cupressales > Cupressaceae > Chamaecyparis > Chamaecyparis obtusa. The sequence goes on from BSBK01002847.1 coordinate 1,058,474, forward strand.
CAAAGTGAAGGGTCATCAACATAATGAAATGAATGATACTCTAATAAACATCATAGGTATTATAAAGAGATGCTAAAAGAAGAGTAATAAAGAACATGACCACACACCAAAGCAACTTAACAATCTCCATAGAAAGTGAAATATATTTGTACTTTATTGAATATATAGATTTTTTTGTATTTTTGAATGCAAGAGCATAAACTAGATCTAATCTAAATGTTAGAAATGATCTAAAATCTAACACAATAGGGCATCTAATTCCACAAAAGAAAAGGGGTAAGTATGTCGGGTTCACCAAAATGAATAGAGGTAAAATGGAATCACCTCTATTGAATGTATGTATGAGGGAAATATGAGATCCACTTCTAAATCCAAATTCCCAAAGGAAAGATCCAAATTGATCAACCAAAAGGTTAATGCACAATCGAATCAATCTACGGAGAATAAGAAAGAGGAAGAAAACCTTATATTTCCCTATAAAGGCAATTGTGCTTGAAATCTAAAATAATTGAAAAGGAAACACTAACCTCAAAATAGGGCAAATTTGGAAAGTGCCAATTTATGATGTTTGTGTGTAGTTTCAGGCAATTTTGCAACCTATTTTGGACTAGAAATGCTGAGATGAAGAAAACCAAGAAATCTTTTATCTTTCTGATAGTAGGTAGTCTTTGACCCTCATAAAAGGTCAAAGGCTACATTTATATTCTGAAGGTTGACTTTGACTTTGTTTGCAGATCTCAGAAGTTCACCAAAAAGGGTATCCAAATCCAATCTCAGATTCAAAGTTCTGCACCTACACCTACAAGAAAAAAGGGGCTTTTGTTGTTTGTTTGAGGGGTTTGCCTTAGTCAAACTTTGGTTTGGAATCAACCTTAATATTGAAATTGAAACGAAGAATGCTAGCAAGTAGTAGAAATAGATCTAACAATGAAGCTATGCAATTCGATAGATATGCAATTGTATTTCAAATGTAAACAAATATATTGATATGAAAGCTTGAACACAACAATGGAAAATGTAGATCAAAACCATGAAAGTAAATACAAAACCTCCATACTTGTATGCTTGGAACCCACCTTGATAGAAGAATGAATGGATCTAGAAGATGAACAAAGGATCTTGAAGGAAGATCACACCATCATGATGGCTAGATCTAGGGTTTGAATGATGAATCTTTCATGATTGAACCAAATCCCTTCAAAGGCTTGAATGCTTGAATCCTTGATCTTCAATGGAGAACTTGAATGGAGAAGAGGAATTTGAATGCTTCCTTGAAAATGCTTGATGAAATGCTTGAATTCACTTTCTTTCAATTGAAATCTTGCTCATGAAATTGCTTGATTGTGGATGGGTTCCCACAAAACTTTATTGAGAGATTCCACTCTTGATCATGGATGAGTGGGTGTGATAATGAGAAAGGAAGGCTTCCTTTTATAGTGAACTAGGGGCACAAACCTCTAGAGAAGGCTGACATTGGGGAATTAAATCCCAATTAACCTTAACCCTTAGAAATGGACCCATATTAAATTTAATTTAAGGATTTACCATTCTGAAACCCAAAATGGCCGACCCGGAAGTGGGAAAACAAATATCTCCGAAACCCGACACTTAGAAATCATGGGAATTTGAAATTTGAACTGTGGGTCAAGGATGAGGTCGAATCTACCCTAGGTCAGAGTCAAGGTCAACCCTGACCTAGGTCAAAGTTGAGGTCAACTTTGATCCTCAAGGTCAACTTTGACCTTGAGGTCAAAAACCTCAAGACCTTAGTCCATAATGCCAGAAAATGCAAAAATATACTGAAAATAGGGACAGACAGAAGCAGAATGAGGAGAACAAGTCAGATATGAATAAAGGACTAATTCAAGGTGCTTGACATGACCCAAACCACTCACTCGGAGGGCTAAATGCTCTTAACATGGAAGTGCTTCCATTTTAAGATGATACACTACTATATGTTCACTTATATATGTAGTTAGACTCGCCATGTTGTTCATGGCACTAACATCTGGTGTACTCACTAGATCTTTTTCTTTTTGTATCTACCCCTGTAGTGATACAATGTTTGGGAGAAAAATTTGTTTGGAGTTCTAAAAGATCCATCCTTATATGGTTCTCCTCCTTTCTTAGTTCAAATTGTGCTCCCATTAAGTGCTTGAGCTTCTCATAATATTCTTTGATTATTTTTGGCTTGGTGGAAATATTTGATTATAGCTCGGTGATCTCTTTTTCCACATTTTCATCTTTATCCTTTATCTCATTTGTAAAGTTTGAAAATAAAAAAATAATTGGAAATATAGAAAGAATGTATTGTAGCTCTAGTTCTAATGCATTGATTAACTTAGATAGAGTTACCTTTTCCAATGCTAATGATTGAAGACCTTATTCAATCACCTTAGTCTCCATGTCTTTGTTGCGAACCTTCATTATATATTTGGTTGTGTCGGTTCTCGAATGATTAATTTGACTGAACAGTTCTTTTAACTAACTATATATGTCTTCCTTCTTATTTATTGTAGCCTCTAGAACAATCCCATTTAAAATACTCTTTATTTGTTCCAATACATTAGTCTCCTACTTTTTAGCTATGATCTTGTCTTGTGCAACTTTCCTTTTCAATAGATCACCGAACTCAGAGAGTTCCTTAGGATTCATAGTAGTATAGTCAACCTTTGGTATGACTATAAATTCATTTATATCTACCTCTTTTTCTATTTTCCTCTTCTTAGAATTACTCTTGGAACTTGATTCCATCTTTGCATCAGATTGGGTTGAAGTAGCTTCTATTTTATCTTCCTTTTCCTTCTTCTTTCCTTCTTCTTTCTTCTATTTTACTTCTTCCTTCTTTTCTTCTACCTTTTCTATCTCTATTACCTTTTCTTTTTTCTTTTCTTGTTCCTACTAACTTGAAGTCTTGGTGGGGGTCACTAACTCTATATTTTGACCTTGATTGATCTATGTCTCAGTGGTCTTCTCTTCGTTCTCTTTTGGTTCATTCTCATTTTTTGGCTCGGTAGGAGTCTCAACAATAATAGGTTCTCCACGTGTACTATCTGAAATAACCACTTCTATCTTAGGAAAATCCATTACTTATAGAATTACTAGCTCTTTTGTCAGCAATCTTGCTATAGTCGAGTCATCAATGTCTATAGCTTTTGACTCTATGGCCTCGGTAGCCATGATATCCTCATCTTATTTTACTATGTCATTAGGGTCTTTCTTGGTAATATCTTCAATTATTTTTTCTTCTTTGTTAGTAATCAATCCAACTAGCTTGAATTTATCTTCTTCAATAGTTATACCTTCGATTCTCAGTTGTTCAATGGAAAAGATCTTTCTCAAAAGATCACTGGCATCCTTTTGAACTTCTTGCAACTGACTGACCATTATACTCATTTCTCTTCTCTTTACTATGAATCTATCTAAGTATTCCTTAAGTGTATCCTTTGTTCCTCTCATTGTGAGGTCTAGTACAATGATTGCAAGGGATCTTTCCCTCATTTCTTTTTCTGCAGCAATGGCATATTTCCATCCTACATCAATTCTTTTATACATTTTTGTGTCAAGATGTTCAACTACCTCTACTAGTAGAATTATGAAGTTATGAAGTGTAGTAATAACTATTTCTTCTATTTTTTCCTTCTCTTCACCTTTTCTTGTGTCAAACTTCAATTTCTTCATGACAGAATATGCTCCATATTTCTCTAGTTTTTGGAGTAGCTCACCAAGATTCCTATTCTTTTTTCTCAGTGCTAATTTAAATTGTGACAAGTCATCTAACTCAATTTCACTCTCCTTTTGTAGTTTCAATTTTCTCCTTGGCCTCCCAGTGGCCTTATTTTCTCCTTGGCCTCCCAGTGGCCTTATTTTCCCTGACACAGACTAGACTAGGGTTTTCCTTATTGATTCTTATTTTCTTCCCCTTTATTATTGAAGGCTCAAAAAAATATTCCTTAGCTTCATCAACATCAACAACACCTAATTTCTTTGTTAAATCACTAATCATTTTTCATATTTTTCTTATTGCCTTCGGTATCAATATACTAGTTTTGATTTTCTCCTTCACCTCTTCATAGGTTCCATATTGATTTTCATTTCTATCCTTATGCTTCTCCAAAAGTCCTTAAATCTATATAGTGGCTGCATCAATATTCATTTCATAACCCATTGGGGGTATCCATTTAGTTCTAGGCTCTACTGCCCTTATTATACATACATCGGTGTCCACTTCAAAACATAACTCATCCTTAAATTCTTCCACTAACTATGGTGGAATCCTATATCTCTTATGCATCCTAGCTTGAAATTTATTGAAATAATCATCCATTATGACATTGAAGTTGTCACCCATGCTTTGAATATAATCACTGATTTGATAAACTATCAGTTTATCAGTACTCTATGTGACTTCACCGATTATTGGAAATGAATTATGAACGTAAAAAAATATACATACCAACAAATAAGCAAACTTTAGAGTGTTTGTCTTAGCCTTATGAATTGTGTTCATGTTTTCATCGAGTTGTTTCAGTAGAATTTCACACAAGTCACTCTTCATATCTTTCTTCACCATCTTGTAAGCAATGTCCATAGCTCCATAGGGTACACTGTCTACCTTGGATGATTGGAATATCCTATATGATACTATGTTTGATGAAAACCTTAGCTTGGGGTCTTCAACTGTAGAAATTTTTAAGCCTCTTCCATCCTATTTAGTCTTTGTCAACTCACATAGTTTGTTCTTGTTTGTCTATTTGTAGGCTCTCATTCTATCACCGACCAGAAATCTAGTTACTATATGTAGAACATCCTTGGTTATCTTTAATGTCCCATCTAGCCACATGAACCTAGCATGAACTCTTCTCAAGACAATTCTAATCCATTCGTGCTTGAATACTATCGAAACATGCATTGCATGAACCAAACCCTTGGTCTATAAGTGAATGTAATCATTCTTTAATTTATCATTTGCACAAAACTACTGGTATGATGGATCAATCTCTGCTTGACATATTTCCTCAATTTTACAATGAATGAAGGCGCAAACATCTTCAATCAAAATTACTCTTGACGGGATTAGGGATAGGGCTCCAGTTTTATTAATTTCTACAACAACGGTGGGTGGAATTTTTACTTTGGATTGACTGGGTCAATCTTCTCAACTATTGCTGGCTTTTGTATCTTAGGTTCCATTTGATCTCGAAAATATCTCAACAAATTTCTAGAGTTCAAATGAAATAACAATAGAATCTCTTAATTCAGCTTGGTGAACACTATAAATACCTGAAATGATCTCGAATGTGTTTGGAATTCTATATTGAATGCTTAGAAATATCTCTTTGATCATGTATCTGTTACAGCTCAAATGTGCTCACAATTATGTAAAGTAGAAATGAAGTATCTCGCCCTCTATTTATAGATTTTCCCAAAGGTTAGGGCTTCCAACTACTATACAATGCATTTAATGCTTCCTTACCTAGCTTTATGTGATAGTTTGACTGAACTATACTTTACTTTATCAAATGTTACAAAATAACTTTTACACTTCACCGATCAACATATGAAATCATAACTTCACAATACTTATCCAAATGCATCTAGATATGATGATATGGATCTTAGTACCAAATCTACGAACCGATTTAAGATTATGTGCAAAGCGAACCTAACCTATTTGGAAAAGGTGTAGACATTTAAACATTAGTTATTCAAATCCTAACAACATATTCCTAACATATAGAAAATAACTATTCGCAAGGACATTCAGATAGAGCTGAAACAGGAGTACCCTGTCACCATTTGATTTTCTCTTGCTTTAGGGATGTGGGTGTGTTCTCAAATCACTTGGAGAAATTCCCTAATGATGATTGGGAGGGAATAGGATGGATTAGGGACCATAAGAATCCCATAGTGGCGCACAATCATGTATAGTTCACCTAATTTTTCTCTAAGGCCTTAAGGATCCTAATGAGTATGAAAACCTGATTAAGCTACAAATGACTAATCTAGAGTTGATTTTAAGCCAAATGAATCATGATATGATCAGATGAAAATAATAAACATGAAAGAAACTAAGTTAATCGATGTTATCTAAGCTATGATGCGTGTTAAGAAAGCTTGGAAAATGAGTTAAACTAGCATATATGAAAAGAGCTTAAGATCTAGGATTAATCTAGCATTATAACACTACTCAATGTAAAAGATGTGAAGTGGTGTTTTTCTCTTAGGAAGTGAGGGTATTTATAGGATTTTGGGAAAGGGCTTGGGTTAGGAAGCAGAGTTAAGGTTAGGGGTAAGGTTTGGGGTATGGTAAGGTTTGACCTTGGGTTAAGGGTTGTCACACATGTGTGAGAAACACTAGGGAAGTGTGCAAGGGGAACGATAGTGGAAGAAGAGACATGGGTCTCTTTATGAGGCTATAAGAGGCCTTAAAGAGTGTGTAAGGGGCTATTAATGAGTTTGTAAGGCTCATTAATGGAGGATTTTGACCAAAAGTCAAAGAGACTTGGATTAGGCTAAGAAATGTAGGAATCACCTCCTAAGTCAGTTTAGGAAAGGTTTAGGGAAGTTTAGGAAATATTGGAAGGGTTTAAAATGTCTAGAAGATTCTAGGGTTTTGGAAGATTAAATAAATATTTCATTTATTTAGGGAATGTGACATTATTTACCAAATATTGATTCAATAAATGGGGGAAAATCACTCAAATTTAAATTAAGTGGTTTGGGGAGGGATTATTTAATTAAATTATGTCTAATTAAAATAGAAGGAATTAATGGCATAAAAATAAATAAATTAATTAAATAATAATTAATTAAAAATTGATGATGTTATCAAGGGTTTTGGATAAATAAAAATATTTTTATTTACCAAATGATTTTTAGGTGTCTACATTTTTCCCCTATTTGATGTGATGCCGCAAGTGGCGTGGTGTCAAAGACAAGAAAATAAGATGCCCCGGGCTAGAATAGAGGATAAGGGGTTGTACCCCCTCGAGAAGATAACACAAAGAGGAAACTTTGTGGAATTTTCTTGAAAGGAAATAGAAAGGAAGGGAAGAAGGGAAAAGGATCAAGGAAGAAGGGAGAATAAACAACCAAACTTCCAAGAGCAATGAAAGATGAATGCAATATGAGGCAAAATGAAGGATGCAGAATGCAGCTACATGAAAGATGCAAGATGCAAGAGTAATCTAGATGATGCAGGATGGGGGATTTGGGGAGCTCCAAGTGTTAATGTGGAGAGCACAACCTAGTTTGATATAGCAATGTGAGAGACCTGCCAAGGATATTGGGATCACAAGGCCTTGTCAGTAGTGTTGCATAGGACTGATGTGAAAAAGACACACAAGGTTGCCCCAACATCATGCATGAACCCAAGAGGAAGTATGGTAGAAATGATGCTGGAGAAACCACAAACACATGACATTTCTCAAGTTCACCATGTAATCTAGAAGATCACATGTGAACCATGCAAGGATCATATTAGACTGACTCACAAGAAGAAGCAATAAATCAAAAGACTCTGCTCCAGATTTCCCTCATTCACAGTGCACCATGATATAAAGGATCATGGTGACTTTGAGGAGAGGAATAATGAGAAGTTGCAAAAGATTAAAAAGATTCAAAGGACAAAATCCAAGACCAAAATGATAACTCCTAGAGACATCCTTTGCCAAGGAGAGAGATTGATGTGATTGATGGTGGGAAGATTGGTCTGAACATGTGGAAGGATACATCGACATAGACCTGGTGTGATTGGAGGAAGATTAGGTCTGACAAGAGGAAGGATACATCCTCAAGGAGCCATTGATTGATGAAGAGAATGAGTGTTGTTGATCACTGGAAAATGATGAAGGTCAAAGATAATCACAGTGATCAAGAATAGTTGACAAAAGAGATTGTTGAAGTACAAGGTTGGATGGGACAAGAGTTATAATCAAATGTTGTTGTAGGACTAATGAGGATATGTACAACAAGATGCACCTATTATCTACAACAGATGGGAAGATATTTACACTAGATATATAGAGAAGCTCTGGATTGGAGATAGGAAGATCTCTCTATACATGATATATATAGGAAGGATTGTGCTATATAAGATAGATATAGGAAGCTTAGGATTGGGGATAGGAAGATCTCGCTATACAAGATATATACAGGAAGGATTGCACTATAAAAGATAGATACAAGAAGCTCAGGATTAGGGATAGGAAGATCTCACTATACAGGATATATACAGGAAGGATTGTGCTATACAAGATAGATACAGGAAGCTCAGGATTGGTGATAGGAAGATCTAGCTATACAGGATATATATAGGAAGGATTGCACTATACAAGATAGATACAAGAAGCTCAAGATTGGGGATAGGAAGATATCTCTATATAGGATATATACAAGAAGGATTTCTCTATACAAGATAGATATAGGAAGCTCAGGATTGGGGATAGGATCATCAGACTACATTGGATAGGCTTGAGGATAGAACACCTTGGGATGAAGGGTTGGTGGTGGGGATGAGGATTTGGATAAAGAGGACTAGAATTTGGATAGGGGGGGATGGGAGTTTGATAGATAATGACTTAGTCCACTATGTATGGCACTTGTTTCTAGGTTTTCACCAACATACTTGTCCAAGGTGCTTGAATTGCCAAGTTTTCGCCATTGGACGATTATTTTTCTTTTCTTTTTTGCTTTTTTGATTTTTTTGTATTTTTTTGGATTGTCCAATTTATATAGATTTTATAAATATGGAGGGTTTGGTTTAGGCTCACCTTCTGGTGTACATAGATGGTAGGATCCAAAGCTAAAGCATGTTGTGACAACATAAGGTCCTAACCAAGTAGGCTCAAACTTGCCCTTTTTCTCTTAGTGTGCTTGCACTTTCTGATTTTCATTTAGGACCATGTCCCCCACTTGGAAATGTCTTGGATGGACCTTTTTTTTATAACTTCTTTTGAGTAGATTCTGGTATGTATGCTTGCTGTCTCTTTTCATCTAAAAGGTCTAATTGGGTGAGATGCACCACACGATAGTCTTCATCAATAGTATAGTTATTCATGGAGACACATAATGATGGGAGCTCGACCTCGATGGATAGAATGGCTTTGGCACCATATACAAGGGAATATGGGGTGGTTCCTATGTGAGTGTGTTAAGAAGTATGCTAGGCCCAAAGGGAGGGATTTATTTGGAGGTGCCAGTTACAACCAAAATCATTGACAACCTTCTTGAGGATTTTGAGGATGGTTTTGTTGGTTACCTCAGCTTGGCCATTTCCTTGGGGGAAGTATGGACTGGAGAAATGATGATGGATGTGGAGTCTGGTACATAGATCATCCACATGCTAGTTTTCAAAAGGTTTGTTGTGGTTTGTGAAGATGGTAGATGGTATGCCGAAGTGGAAAACAATGTGGTATAAGATGAACTTGGATATTTGGATACCAGTAATGAGGGTGAGTGGAATTGCTTCAACCCACTTTTTGAAGTACTCTATGGCTATTATGATATACTTATGTCCATCTGAGAAAAGAGGATTTATTAACCCAAGGAGGTCAAAGCCCCAACATGAAAATGGCCATTAAGGTGGCGCAATGGGCTGCAAGTCTTGTGCTGGTACATGAATTAGATTTGCATGTTGCTGACATGGTAGATATTTCCTAATGAACTCACAAGGATCATGTTCCATTGTAGGCCAATAATACCCAACTCAAAGCAGCTACTTTTCTAGAACCATGCCACTCGTGTGGGCACCAAAAATTCTAGTGTGGACCTCTTGTAAAGCCAGGATGGTTTCGTTTGAATCTAAACACCTAAAGAGGATGTTATGATATCCTCGATGATAAAGGGTGTTGGCTACAAGAGTGTAATGAGAAGCTCTTTGAATTAGGTTTTTTTGTTGGGTGTTGGTGAGATGGGGAGATATGATACCATTTTTTAGATATGCATAAATGTCATGGTACCATGGGGAGTGAGGACCAACCAAGACACACACCATTTCTAAATTGATGTTCTCATAAGTAGGTGTGTGTAGCTCCTCAACTAATAATTCATACTCTGATGTGTCATGAGGGATTTCTAATAAGGATCTGATGGTAACCATTGCATCGGCCTCTTTGTTTTGAAGCCTTGGTATCTGGGTGAACTATAGATTTAGGAAATATTCTTTTAGTCTGTCCACCAGTTCTTTGTAGGGTAGCAGCTTTTCATCCTTTATTTGAAATTCATCTAGGACCTTCTTGATAATCAGTTGTGAGTCTCAAAACACTTTTAGTTCTATTATGTTCCATTGAATAGCTATTTTGAGACCCAAGATGAGGGCCTCATACACTACAATGTTGTTAGTACATGGGAATCCTAATTTGAATGATTTTGGAATATAGTCACCTTGAGGTGTGACGAATAGGATTCATGCCCCTGATCCATGTGATGTGTAGGAGCCATCAAAGTATAGCTTCCATATGGGTTGTTCTTAGATCATACATAGGTGCTCATCAGGGAATTCCATGATTAGTGGATATGCATCCACCAAAGGTGCTTCTGCTAGTTGATCGACAATTACCCTCCCTTTTCTTTTTGATCTATGTATTGGATGTCAAAATCACTGAGAAGCATGACCCATTTTTCCATATGGCCAGTGAGAGTTGTCCTAGACAATAGATACTTGAGTGGGTCCACCTTTGAGATGAGCTTGATTATGTGGCTAAGCATGTAATGTCTAATCTTTTGAGTGGTGAAGACCACAACAAGGCATGCTTTCTCCATTGGTGAACAATTGAGCTCATAGCCAGCTAGAGTTAAACTGATATAATAAATGGATCTCTCTTTGTTATCATCGTCATTTTGTATTAAGAGTTCTCCTAGCACTGTAGAGGTCACCGAGATGTAGAGTATGAGAGGGCATCCTGAAACTAGTGGTACAAGGATGGGAGAGTTGGCTAGATACTCTTTTATCCTTTCAAAGCTTCTTTGACAAATAGGATCCCATTTGAAGCTCGTTTCCTTGTAGAGTAGATTCGTGAAAGGTTGGCACTTGTCTTCTAGCTGTGATACAAATCGACGCACTAATTGGAGCTTTCCTTGTAGGCTCCTGAACCACTTGAGTGTTCTAGGAGGTGACATTTTCATGATGGCCTTGACCTTTTTGGGGTCAATCTCTATGTTGTGTCGCGATACTATAAAGCCTAGCATCTTTCTAGATGTTACACCAAAGACACACTTATTTGGATTCAACTTCAAGCCATAATTATTTAGATGGTCAAACACACTTTCAAGGATGTCTAGGTGTTCACCTTGTGTCTTTGATTTTGAAATAATATCATCCACATAGTCCTCCAAGATTTTATGTATCATATCATGGAATACGGTTGCCATTTCTCTCTAATATGTAGCTCTTGTATTCTTCAGCCCAAATGTCATCATGTTGTAGCAAAAGGTTCCCCATGGTGTGGTGAATGCTATTTTGTGATGATCCTCTTCTTCTATCTTGATCTAATTATATCCCAAAAAGCCATCCATGAAGGACAACATCTCATGGCCCACTGTGAAATCTATGATCATGTCTATGTTGGAAAGCGAGAAATCATCTTTCAGACATGTTTTATTTAAGTCTTGGAAGTTAGTATATATTCTAATCTTGTCTGAGGGTTTGTTAACATGCACCATGTTAGAAATCCACTTAGATTAATCAATGACTCTGATGATCTTGGCATCTAGGAGCTTTTCCAATTTTGTTTTTACTAGGAGGGCTACTTTAGGATGCATCTTGTGTAGCTTCTGCTTTACTAGATTTGCGTTAGGGTCCATTGCAATATTTTACATAACCAGATTTGGATCAAGCCTAGGAATATGTGTGTATGACCATGCAAAATTTATGGTGGCCTCTTGGAGAAGTGCAATAAAATTCATTTATTCACCCTCTGTTAAAGATGTTGCAATGTAGGTGACTCTCAGGCATTCTGTTATGCCCAAGTTGATCGGTTTGGTTTCCTCAATGATGATGGGTGACTGCTCTGGTCTGTAATCTTTGATGGGAGGAAGAGAAAAATCTCCATCTTTTAGCACCTCATAGAGGTTTTCACTAGAAGATACGCCCTTTATTTTCTCTTTTTTAGAATTGAAATGTGCCTCAGAAGGGTTTTCACATAAGGACTCATTCTTTTCTTTTTCTATTTTAATTTTGCGTCTAAAGCTTGCCTCTTCCCTAAAATATCCTTTGGGGTTGAGCTTGCAGATATGGGTTGCTTCTAGATCTTGATCTTCTTGTTGGCTTGATGCTCCCATGAACCTTAGGAGCACTTGTGTGCTTTGGAAGTTATCGATATGTGTGATGTTTGGTTGATCCCAATCTATGAGTTCATAGTGGATGAGGGGAATTTCTATGACATTAATGGTGAGTTGATGGAGGACATAAGTGTCTAGGAGGATATCGTCATCAAAGATGTCATAATATGATTTATTTTCTTTCTCTTCAGGGATATCTTCAATCTCTACAAGGTCATCCTAGCTATCCAAGAAGGGAATGTTGGTCATGTTGGTGCCTAGTTGTGGTATTGGGCTATTGTATACATAGGCAAGGGGTATTAAAGCCAAGACCTTGATGCTTTGGATTCTTCGATGATGTGATAGGGTATTTTCTTCTTCCTTTTTGTGGTCCTAGACCACTGCCTTGATATTTCCACTGTTCAGTGGCGTACTTGTGTGATGCAGGATATTTCTCTTTGAAGTAGCTAAGAAGTTCAGTGTTGGGTGGTGGGGGATTTCTGTATAACCACCAATTGATGTCAAGGTCCATTTCTTAACTATCTATGTTGCCATGGTAAACAAAAGTCATAGGTCCCATTTGCTTGACATCATGATTTGCTTCAGTGGGCTTGCTTTGGTGACTTAGGCACCCTTGAGTATGTGGATCAAGTGGGAGGTCCCCTACTAAAAATGCATCATTCAGGGTGTATTCACCATAATCCTGGTTGTTGATCTTCATGAAAGAGAGAGTGGAGGTGAGGATGGTCTTTGGATCGCTATGGGATTAGGAAGAGCTAGTGATAGAAGTGACAATGTCAGTTCCAGGACAATGGATGAAATGAGGGAATGATGCTTCCATCACACGATAGTATGAAAAGGGTTGGGGATCTGCATGGATGGTAACCTCAGTGCCTTGATGTGGAAATTTGACACACTGATGAAAAGTAGATGGTACATCCTTGATGGAATGGATCCATGGTTGGCCAAGGAGGATGTTAAATGGTAGGTCAAGATCAACAACATGGAAAGTGGTGTCTTGAATTGATGGACCTAGCTTGATAGGAAAAACAATGGTACCTTCAAAGGTACACTCCAAGTTATCATATGCGTTGATGGTGATGACTTCATGTGATATGTCAGCCCCTGTGAACCCTATCTATTGAATGAATTTCAAAGTATACAAGTTTAGGGTTGAGCCATTATCTATCATGACCCATTTGATGGCAAATTCTTTGACCATAATGGAAATGCAGAGAGGGAGATTATGGTCAGGTGTAATAGATGGTATGTTAGATGGATTTAAGGATAAAGCACAGGATGTAGATAGATGTGACACAAGATTTTCAAATTAGATGGTATTGATGCAGAAGCATCTCGGGTCCTTGGTAATCCTGTGTTACCAAAAACAAGTTTGAGTTTTCATGTGTTACTCAATTTCTGCTTTAACCAAGTTGGCTCGGTAGTTTCTTAGTTTCCTTTGTTAATTGAGTTGGTCAATTAATTCCTTGGTGCTTAGTTATCCTTGCTTACCAAGTTGTTTGTTTTAGTTTATTATTGAGGCTAACTTGTGCAATTAATTATGGTCATAGATTTAATGTTGGAATCTATCATTGGGAAGCATGTGGACCTAGATCTATTTGTTCCTTCTGTTAATGGTGGATCTGAAGGCTGACTTGTTTGGTAGCCTCTTGTATATATTGTAATCTTTCTTTGTAGTTTTAGAGATTGATTAGGATATTAGTAGTAGAAGATAGAAGATAGAAGACATTTTTAGATCCTTGCATGTTGGAGGACTTCTGTACTTGAATTGTAATAAATGTCCCTAATCGGGAAAGCCTAATGCAAGGGAGGATGGGGAAAGGATCCAAAGGCACACCCTAACTAGATCCACCTTGCAAAGATCACATGTGGAAGCAATAACACACAAGTGAGAGAGAGAGAATGTAGATCAACTTCTTATTATAATAGCTGGCCCTAACCGGGAAGGTCTTACTACTTGGCATGTATAAATCAATTTGATGAAATAATAAGAAGTTGATCTACATTCTCTCTCTCACTTGTCTATTATTTCTTTTGTGCATGATCTCTACAAGGTGGATCTGGTTAGGGTTTTCCTTTGGCCCCTCTCCCCATCTTCCCTTATGTCAGGTGGTATCAAAGCTGAGGTGAGATCTAGATCTAGGTTTATGAATCTAGTTTTGAGGGTTCCTTCTTCTCAAAACCTAGTTGATTTGTTGTGGGGTAGCAGATTAAAATTTGGCTTTCAATTATAGAGGGTTTCAAGATGGTTTGTGGGAGGTGAGATGCAGATCCAAGATTGTCAGACATGTTGAGACAACTTGTTGCTAGATTAGAAGTTGTTGAGACAACCTAGTAAAGAGGAAGACATCTTGAAGATGTTAGTGATGATGAAGTTGAGGAAGAACAAGGTGATGCAAAACTTGCACTGGTGATGGATCAAGGTGAGGAAAGATTGTTGAAGGCTTTGACAAATCTAAATTCTACACCACATTTCAATCCTCCTGGGTATAGTAGAAAGCTAGATTCAGATGAATTTGTGGATTGGATCACCGAGATGGAAAATTAATTTGAATATGAAAATGTCCCTAAGGAAAAGAAGGTGAAAATTGCAAGCACAAAGTTGAAAATTCATGCATCCTTGTGGTGGGAACATCTATAATTGGATAGAAAGAGGAAAGGAAAAGACAACATTAAGGTATGGAATAAGATGGTGAATAAGTTGAAAGGAAAGTTTTTACCTTGTGATTCTCAAATTAACCTAGTTAGGCGAATGCAAAGTTTGAGGCAGAAAGATAGCTCAACAAAAGATTATACTAAGGAATTCTATAGATTAGATATAAGATTTGGACATGATGAAGATGATGTAGAAAGAATTTCTAGGTACCTGAATGGATTGAGATTTTCCATCCAAGAAGAAACTAATTTGGTTAAATTGGAGAACATTGAAGAAGCTTATCAATTTGCCTTGAAAGCTAAGGAGAAATTGAACAAAAGACATGAGCAAAGACAAAGAGGTAGAGGTGGTAGATTCCCTAGAGGAAGAGGTAGATCTTATGGTGAAAATAATAGATCTGATCTGAAAAAGACAAACCTGGACAAAGGCAAGACCAAGTCGAAAGGTGAAAGTTCATCTAGAGGAAGAGGAAATAACTACTGAGGTGGTTATAATAGAGGTGGTTTTCGAGGAACTTGTTACAATTGTGGAGAAGAAAATAGATCATTTGAGTGTACAAATGCAATTAAGAAGGTCGGTAGCAGTAGAAATGATTTGGTGCAAGAAGAGTCACTAAATGAACTAGAGAAGGAAAAGAACTTGATGGTAAGGGGAGAACTTTGGAGTGAAAGTAATAAGGAAGATCTAGTAAGGAAAAGTTTGTTCAAGACCAAATGTAAACTTTTTGATGAAGTATGGAAGGTAATCATTGATAGTGGAAGCTCAGAGAACTTGGCATCTGAGGAAATGGTTACCAAGTTGCAGTTGGAAAGGTTGAAACATCTGAAGCCCTATCAAATTTCATGGATCAAGGATGAGCATACACTCTTGGTAAGTGAACAATGTTATGTGAATTTGAAAATTGGAAAGTACTATGATAAGGTGTTATGTGATATCATGCCTATGGATTGTTGTAATATTTTGTTGGGTAGACCTTGGCAATATGATAGACATACTATATATGATGGGAGATTGCATAAATATACTATTTGGGTTGATGGGAGAAGACAAATCTTGTTACCTTTGATTGAAGAACCTATTAGTAGTGTTTGTACATTTGTAAAAGTTTTCTTGATGGAAGGAAGAAATTTTGTTAAGGATTTGAAGAAGAATGATGTATGTTTTGTTGTGATTCCTAACAAATCGAGTAAGAAAAGAGGGGATAGCATCCTTGAAGAGATTGATAAGTTACTCACCTAGTATAGAGAGATTATTTCTACTAATGTACTTGATGGTTTTCCACCGAAGAGAAGCATTGATCATTGCATGGATCTAATCCCTGGAGCTAGTTTACCAAATAAGGCACCACATCAGTTGACACCTACCGAGAATCAAGAATTGAACTGATATATTCAAGAATTGTTGTAGAAAGGTTTGATCTAAGAAAGTTTGAGTCCTTGTGCAGTACCAGTTGTATTAGCACCTAAGAAGAATGGAGAATGGAGAATGTGTGCGGATTCTAGAGAAATCAACAAGATAATGGTGAAATATAGGCTTCCTATACCGAGAATGGATGACATAATGGAGAATTTGACTGGAGCAAAGTATTTTACCAAAATTGATTTGAAAAGTGGGTATCATCATATCAGAATCAGAGAAGGTGATGAGTGGAAGACTTCTTTTAAAACAAAAGAGGGTTTGTATGAGTGGTTGGTTATGCCTTTTGGTTTAACTAATGCACTGAGTACTTTTATGAGATTGATGAATGAAGTTTTGAAGAAATTATTAGGTAAATTTGTGATTGTATAACTAGATGAAATTCTGATATTCAGTAAGACCAAAGAAGAACATTTGTTGCATGTCAAACAAGTATTGCAGAGGTTGAAAGAAGAAAAGTTGTTGATAAATCTTTAAAAGTGCTCTTTCAAGCAAGAGGAGATTGTGTATTTGGGATTTGTGATTTCAGCTGATGGTTTGAAGATGGATCCTAAAAAGGTTGTAGCTATTTTGAATTGGCCTACACCTGAGAATTCTAGTGAGGTAAGATCATTTCATGGTTTGGAAAGTTTTTACTGAAAGTTCATTAGGAATTTCAATTCAATTTGTAATGCTATGGATGAGACTATGAGAGGAGATAAAAGAGAATTCAAGTGGACACATGGAGATGATAAAAATTTTGAGACTCTAAAGCAGAAAGTTGATGAATTGTCTATGTTAGCATTGCCTAATTTCAATAAGTTATTTCAAGTGGAATGTGATGCAAGTGGAAGTGCAATAGGAGTTGTGTTGATTCAAGAAAGTAAACCTGTTGTTTTCTTTAGTGAAAAGTTGAATGATGCAAAAAGGAAATATTGTGTGTATGATCAAGAATTCTATACTATTGTTCAAGCCTTGAAGAAATGGAGACATTATTTGATATCGAGTGAATTTTTATTGTATACCGATCATAAAGCTTTACAGTATTTGGGTAGTTAGAATAAGTTGAATCAGAGACATATGAAATGGATTGAATATTTACAAAGTTATACATTTGTGATAAAACATAAGAGTGGAGTCACTAACTGAGTTGGTGATGCACTAAGTAGAAGAAGATATTTAATGACCCAGATGAAAATTGAAGTTCTTGGTTTTGATGACATGAGAGATTCATATGAATTTGATCCTGATTTTTTTGAGTCGTGGAGAAAGTGTAGAGCACCTATTCAAGATCAATCAAATACTAAATGGAAAGACTATTTCATTCAAGGAGGTATGTTGTTCAAAGGTATTCAGTTGTGTATACTTAGAAGATCAATGAGAACTAATTTTATAAAGGAGAAACATAGTAGTGGTTTGGATGGACACTTTGGTGTTGACAAGACATTGAATTTTCTTAAGGAGAAATACTTTTGGCCATAGTTGTATAAGGATGTTCAGAAATTTGTGAAAAGTTGTGAAATTTATCAAGTTGCAAAATGAGTAAGTCAAAATACTGGATTGTATACACTGATTTATGTTCCTGAGAAACCTTGGATTGATATCAGTATGGATTTTGTTCTTGGCTTACTGAAGACAGTAAGAGGTAATGATTCTATATTTGTTGTTGTGGATAGATTTTCTAAAATGGCACATTTTATACCCTGTAGAAAGACATAAGATGCAGTACATATAGCAGATCTTTTCTTTAAGGAAGTTGTCAGATTGCATGGATTACTGAGGAGTATCATCTCTGACCGAGATAGTAAATTTGTTGGATACTTTTGAAAGACCCTTTGGAGAAAGTTTGGCACCAAGTTAAAATATAGTTGTACATTTCACCCAAAGACTAATGGACAAATAAAATTTGTGAATAGAAGCTTGGGTAATCTTTTAAGATGTTTAGTTGGAGACACACCGAGTAATTGGGATTCTATATTGGCGCAAGAAGAGTTTGCATATAAAAAATTAGTGAATAGGAGTATTGGAAAAATACCTTTTGAGATTATAAATGGCATACAACTGAGAGGTATATCAGATTTGAGGGATATTGTTGATGAAGAGAAGAGAAGTGTTGAAGGAGTAAAGTTTGTTGAGTTCATGAAGACATTGCATGAAGATGTGAAACATAAGCTGGAGAATAGTAATTAGAAATACAAAGAGAGAGTTGATAGATCAAGAAGACATAAGACTTTTGCAATCAGTGATGAAGTAATGGTTCATTTGAAGAAAGGGAGATTTCCTATTGGAACATATGGAAAGTTGAAAATGAAGAAGTTTGGTCCTTGCAAGATTTTGAAGAAATTTGACAGTGCAAATGCTTATGAGATTGAGTTACCTGATGACATGGATATATCACCTATATTTAACATTGCTGATTTATATGAGTACCATGATTTTGATGAAGAAATGACAGTACCAAATGATTATCCCAAGAAACAGATAGAAGAAGTTGAGCAGATTTTGGAACAAAGAGTTGGTAGAAGTACAAGGGGAAAACAATATATGGAATATCTGGTAAAGTGGAAGAATAGACCGAATGAAGATAGTTCATGGATTTCACAATCTAAGTTGGATTTAGCTCAGGTTGTACCTACTTCATGATTCAGAGAATCATTTCAAACAACCCCAGGTGTCTGATGCAGGAGCATCTTGGGTCCTTGGCAATCCCATGTCACCAAAAACAAGTTTGAGTTTTCCTATGTTGCTTGGTTTCTTCTTTGATCGAGTTGACTTGGTAGTTTCTCAGTTTCCTTTGTTAACCGAGTTGGTCGATTAATTCCCTAGTGCTGGATTATCCTTCCTGGTGCTCGGTTATCCTTGCTTACCGAGTTATTTGTTTTAGTTTCCTATTGAGGCTGAGTTGTGCAATTAATTATGGTCATGGATTTAATTTTGGAATCTATCATTGGGAAGTGTGTGGACCTAGATTTGGTTGTTCCTTCTGTTAATGGTGGATCTGAAGGTCGACTTGTTCAATAGTCTCTTGTATATATTGTAATATTTTTTTGTAGTTTTAGAGATCGACTAGGACATTAGTCGTAGAAGATAGAAGATAGTTTTAGATGCTTGCATGTTGTAGGACTTTTGTACTTGAATTGTAATATATGGCCCTAAGAAAGAAGGCCTTACAACCTGGCATGTATGAATAAATCTAATGTAATAATAAGAAGTTGATCTGCATTCTCTCTCTCACTTGTGTATTATTTCTTCCACGTGTGATCTCTGCAAGGTGGATTTGGTTAGGGTGTGCCTTTGGCCCCTCTCCCCATCCTCTCTTGCATAAGGTATTTATGTCTTTGGGGACAAGTCCTTCATGGGGAGCTCGATTGAGGATTTCTTGATAGATGGGTGAAGTGCGAAAAAGGTTGAGGATGGAGATTCAGGCAGGTGTATTCCCAAGATGTTCTATAAGGTTGTATTGTGCATTGTGTGATGGCCTTGGATTGGCACCGGCAATAGATATTCGGCCTCTACAGGTAGTAAAAATACACTCACTATCTACTCCTTTGATGTGGATGATATCGACTGTGGGCTCGACTTGGGTTATACATCCAATGAATTTGTCATAGTTGATATGAGTATTAGTATAGTCTTTATGATCAGAATGGTCTCCTTGTTTGCCTTTACCTTGGTTCTAGGGTGAAGGATTGGCATTAGCCTGGTTCTTCCCAGCATTGTATTGTGGAAACATGTTCTGATATATCTACAAATTGGCATTAGGCAAAGCTTGGGTTGGTGTGTCCACTTAGATCTCATTTTTTTCAATAAGATCTTGGATGCAATGCTTTAGTTTCATACACCTTAGGGTAGTGTGTCCTTTGACATGATGATAATCATAGTATTCATGATCTTTGTACCAGTTAGGCTTGGGAGTGGCATCGTCAAATTACTGAGTTGGTGGGTAAGTGATTAGATTGGCCTTGGCCATGTGATGAAAGATTACATCCAGGGGTTCACCAAGAGGTGTGAATATTTTATTTTGGTGGGTCTGGTCTTGAGGCCTATTCTGATTAGGAGTTGTTGATATGGCATTGGTTTGATAGGTTGGATTGCCTTGATTTGCTTGATGTGCTTATTGCTGATAGTTCTGCATGGGTTGCTAATGGATGGGAGATTGTTGTTGATAGGTATGCATAGGCTGCTAATTGAATTGAGGAAAATGTTTTTGATATGCAAGGGTTGGTGTGGGACTGGCCATGATGATTTGGATATCCTTAGTGTCTGTGGCTCCATCAGTGACAGTGTTTTTGTTTCAATACCAGTAACAGATTTTTTGATTGCTAGGCTTGCTGTGGGAATCATCCTTGTAGTGTTGGAATGTGCCTTCATCGAGGAGGCCTCTTTTGATATCTATCCCCTTGCTTTTGATATATTGGTATGTTTGGATGCATTTCATCCTCATGAAGTGGGATAGTTTGGGATGTAGGTTATTGATAAAGATATTGGTTAGGTACTTCTCAGGTGGTTGGTATGATAACCTGGTAGTGAGGTTTTTCCATCATTGTAAATAGTTGGCTAGGCTTTCTCCTCCTTTCTATTTTGAGTTGCAAAAGTCTAATAAAGACAACTCATTCTCGACATTATGGGAATACTAGGCAATGAACTTCTCAAAGAGCTTGATAAAGGTTGAGATTGTCCCATAAGGTATCTTGTAAAACCACTCAATAGCAATTCCTCCCAAACTCTTGGAGAATAGGTGCATGAGATAATTATGACTATATGTCACTTCTTGACATTCCATATAAAACTCTTTGATGTGGTTTACAGTGTCTCCTTTCCCTTGATATTTATCAAATTTGGGTGTCTTGAAGTGCTTAGGGAAAGGGACAGTTGTGATTGATCAATCAAACAAATAGGGACACACCTCTTCAAACTTGAAGGTCTTGTTCTCTATGCCATCTTTTAGCTCCTTAAGGGCATTATTCATTTCTTCCCACTCAACATTGATTGGCATTTGAGTGGGTACTACCATTTGGAAAGGAGCTAGCAGTGCTCGTGAATAAGGGTGATTTTGTGGAGGAGATTGCAGAGTGGGGTATGGAGATTTTCCAACAGGATGGGTGGATTGGAATGGATGTTGGGGTGATGGTTGTTGGGGAGGATATTGTTGTTGAGGATATAAAATGGTTTATTGTTGCTGGGGGATGATAGTTTGTTATTTTTTTGATGTGTAGGATGATGCTTGTTGTTGCTGTGGGATGATGGGACATTTCTATTGTTGCACTGGGAAGTGTTGTTGTTGTGGGTTAGGCTAGTGGAATAGTACAACTTGCTGATAGAATGGTCCCTGATGCACTTGGTTGATGTAGGTTGGGTGCATTCCTGCATTGCTTGAGGGTGGAATGGATGTTGGGAAGCTAGAAGCAAGAGGTGGTTGTGCAAGGTAGTTTGCGAGATGGGAAGGGTGGAAAAGATAGATAGTTAGTATATGGAGGAAAGGATGAAGCTGGCGGAGGCTATGATTGTTGTTGTTGCACTGCTTGAGGGAAGGTAACTTGTTGGTTTGCTGGGATGGATACGAAAAAGTGGGTTGGTATTCCTAAAGCTTGCATTTCTTCTCAAATAAGGCCCCAATGAGAACCAGTTTGTTGTGGGAATTATGATACAGAGGATGTTGGAAATGTAGATGTGATGGGATTTTGGGATGTAGATGGTGGATTCTAAGATCCCATGAAGGGCATCCCAATTTTGAAGGTTGATTGTTAGGCTTGCGTATTGGAGATGAAAGGTGGAGGTGGAATGTATGCTTCAGAAAATCCTAGTTTGGAAGTGGAAGTAGATGCTTGTGATCCCCATAGAAAGGGTGGTGCTGATGTACAAGTTTGCTGAGTAGGAAAGGGGAATGATTGCATTGCCCCTAGAAATGATGGTGTTTTTATAGAGGTTTACTGGGAGAAAGAGGGAAATGATTATGTTGCCCTCAGAAAAGATGTTGTTGCTTGGCTCATAGAAGGTGGAGGAATTGCTTGTGTAGAAGCATGTGTAGAGGGTGGCAGTTGGTTTTGTGTGAAGCTTTCGGTATGAATGATGGCTTGAGATGCTATGGAAGATGATGGTGTTCCCATGATGGAGAATGGAGTGGATTTCATTGCTTGTGTTGTGGGATTTGTAAAACTACTTTGCAAAATAGGAGGGATGGGCAAAGCTACTTGTGATATGTGCAAATTAGGATTAGGGATTTGTTCGATGATGGGGGTGTAGGATTCTACTGGGATTTTCATGGGGTTTATGGGAATGTGAGGTTAGAGATATGGTGGAATGGTAGTACCTTCTTGAGAAAAATTAGCCAATTGTTTTGTCAATTCTGATCAATAAGTGCACTGACTATTTGTGCATTCCCTAGATGGCTCGTGAATGTTTCCATGGAAAATGGATCAGGGGGGTGGCATTGTGATTGTCCCATGTGTTATCAACTTGTGGGATCAGTGGATTGTAAGTTACCATTGTGCTAGTAGGATTGTTAGGATCGAGCGAACTAGTGGCCTGATTGGGATCCATGTTTATTTTCTTCCTGGATCTTGTCTCAATAGGCATGGAATACAGATCTAAAGATGAAGATGCAGATGCTAAATGGATGCAAGATGTTCCTAAAAAGATTCTAAAATATTATGGATACAATTCTAAGAAACTTCTAAGGATGGTGGATTTCTAGGATGTGGTGCAAGGATTGGGATCAACTGAATGATGGTAGGATGGTGAAGGATTGGTGAGATTATTGCTTTGATTTGGATCAAGGATGATGGAGAATTGGTGGGATGCTCTAATTTGGGTTAAGGATGATGGAAGATTGGTGGAGGATTGTGGAAGATTTACTAAGTGTTGGTCAAATGAGTTGTTGCTTCCTGATGTGGGATCAAAGAGGATTTTCAACCTAAGATAGACTTATGATCTTTGAAAGATTGGATTCTTATCAATGCATGCCAATCTATTGCTCAAGATGATGAGGCCAAAAAGAATAAGTAAGGATTCCCTAGATAATTCTTAGTCACAGGTTGGAGATTTCTTATGTGGGCTAAGGATTTGAAGAAACTCAAAGGATTTGAACACTAAGTTCTAGGTTTCCTATCATTGGATTTGGTGCAAGGATGGTGGATTTTGACTTGGATTAATGGATGGTGGATTTGGATGATGGATAATGACAAGGATGATGGATCAAGGATTTGGGATTCTGATTATGGATTACTAATGGAAGGATGATGAAGGGTGATAGAATGATGATATTTCTAAGAAGATGATCTAGATGTAGCTGAAAAGGATAACCTATGATGCAACTATGAGGATGATAAAGAATGAAAGGATGCAACTACGAATGATTTAGGATGCAACTAAAGATGGACGGTGATGCAAAGATGAGACTACGGATGAGATAGGATGAAATAAGGTGTAATAGATATGTGATGGGCCAAGCTAGTCTTCTCTCTCTAGATTGACATAGTGCCAATTGACCTAGAATTGGGTTCCAAATTATTTCACTATAGCGTTATAGACCATGTTGTCTAGTTTCTACTAGTACTTCTCTTCCACTTGGATTGCCTTTAGGATGGATTGATGATCTTTTAGATCTATTTCTACAATCTTCTTCTCTTTGTAAACTCGAGGATTGGGAAGCTTTTCTTTCTTGTGTTTGGTTAAATCAGACATAACTTTTAAAAAGCTTTTGGCAATTTGCTTTCTGATTTTAAAGAAGATTTTTGCAAGTTTTTGTTTGAAATCTTATGATCAAGTTTTGGCTCAGTTTGATGTCTCCAATGGAAAAGGAAAAACTTGAAAAAAGACACTCTGAAAGCAATCCTGACAAAGGACAAGGCAACTTTGTGCGATACAAACAATGATTGACCACTAAAAATGATAGTTGTCCTAAAGAGTGTATATTTTGATAAATTTTTTGAATTGATCTTGTAACTTTGAAGAACACTCCAAATAGAACTACCTAAGGGAATGTGAGTATCCAAATCTTTTCCCATAGCTTGATACCCCAAAAGAGGGATACATATGGTGAGTATCTTAAGGTGATCTGGGAAACCACAGGGATCGGTCATTGCACAAAGATTTGGATACCTTTGGTATTAGATCAGGTAGCTTCTGATTTATCAAGTATGTAGTTGATTTGTGGAGTCCTCCCAATTAGTTTGTACATGTGTAACTCACTTAAGAGCCTAGTTGACCATGCCAAAATAGTAGTGATATTCACCTACCTTGGGCTACCATCAACATGCATCGCCCGAGCTTGAGGGGATGAAGTGAGAGTCTTCTCAACACTTTATTTCTATACCGGTCAGGGAAGTACTAGTTTGAAGTCATTCTCCAAAGAGGAAGCACTTTTCTCTCTAGACAGGCTTCTCTAAAAGTGAAACAAGTGAACTCATCCAATTTCAACTTCTTTCACGTTGCTTAGCTAATCAAGGATTTGCAGAACTTTGAAGACTCCTAGAAAGCACAACAAGCATGGGTTCTTTTCCAAATTGATTTAAGTGATTTTTTAATGAATTCTTGCAAACACATGTGTTTAAGTTTTGATTTGTTCTCTTGAAAACAAGAAAGCTTTGAAAATAGATTTTGCAAGTATTTTAGCTTTTGCATTCAAGATTTGTGTTTTATCTCTTTAGGAACCTGATTTGATTTTGTGAAAAAGGAAATGCTTTGATTTAAAAAATAAGGCATTCAATATTGTCTTTTTTTACTTTTGAGATTGAAAGTAAATGACTTTTGGATTCTGATTCATTCCTTTAGCTTCACTCAAGATTTGATATTCTAGATTGCATTTTTAAGCCCAAAAATGAAGTTCCTAGATGGATTTTATGCATGAAAACTTTAGAAAATTTTAAGATTTTGCAACAAGACCATTTTTTTTACATCCATAAAAGCTTTAATAATTCATTAGGAAATTTTAGGAACCATTTGGACTGTTTAGGAAACCATTCGAAATGAAATGCAGATTTGCTCGTAGTTTGCATAAAACTTGAGATTGCTTTGAGATTTTTCAAAAGAAGCTCAATCTAACTTAGAAAAAAGCATTTATTTTGATTTAGGACCATTTATGATGCATTTAAGATTTCTTAGGATTTATTTTGAAGTGATATGAAGATTTTTAGTTCGGTTTATGCACCAAAAGATAGAGTGTTTCCTAGTTTGCATGAAGATCAAAAATACCTAGATTTTGAAAGCATGAAGGTTCTTTTTATCCAATTGAAAGACCTTAGAAGTTTTTTTTAGGACCAATTAGGACTTATTTGAGTTGATTAGGACTGATTAGGAAACCTTTTTCCGCAAGATTTTACATAATTTTCTTAAGGCACTCGAGAGTGACTTTGAGGTTCTTTTTAAGCAACCAAATGAAAGATTGAAGTTCCTATTTAAACAAGAAAGTTGATGAACCTTAAGGCCTTATGGTTTTTTATGATTTTCATGCCTCCAAATTTTACCTATAGAAAATGGTGTTAAAAATTGGAAAAAAGCAGTCAAAAGGGCCTAAAAAACCCCTAGAAACCCAAAAATCCAACTTTGGCTTGGCTTATGGCCTTACAAAACTCCCCTATTTCCCATATGAGTAAAGAGGTCAGGGTTTTTTCATTTCTTTACTCATACAAGTATTGGGTAGGGCTGGTACAAGTTAGTATGACTCCTGGCACGAGCAAACAGGGCCAGTGGGCCAAAAATAAGCAAAAAATGCCTAGAAAGTGGCCATACGAGTACTGGGTGATCCCATTAAGAGTTTGGGTCTTTTCTCATATGAGAAAGTACTCCATTGAGTTTACTCATATGATTTTTCACCAAGAAAAGGATAATTTTTTTGAGAAAATGAGTTTTTTGCTTGGAAAACCATAGAAAATGCAGTTTAGGAGGCTTGTAGGGTCCCACCGGGCATGCCAAAATGTGTGCAGAGTGAACTAACCTATTTTGAATAGTAATATACATTAAAAAATTATTTATTCAAATCCTAACAACATATTCCTAACATATAGAAAATAACTATTCGCAAGGACATTCAGATAGAGCTGAAACAGGAGCACCTTGTCACTGTTTGAGTTGCTCTTGCTTTAGGGATGTGGGTGTGCTCTCAAATCACTTGGAGAAATTAAATAATGATGATTATGAGGGAATAGGATGGATTAGGGACCATAAGAACCTCATAGGGGCATAGAATCAGGTATAGTTCACCTGATTTTCCCCTAAGGCCTTAAGGATACTAATGAGTATGAAAACTTGATTAAGCTACAAATGACTAATCTAGAGTTAATTTTAAGCCAAATGAAACATGATATGATGAGATGAAAAGAATAAACATGAAATAAAATAAGTTAATCCATGTTATCTAAGCTATGATGTGTGTTAAGAAAGCTTGGAAAATGAGTTAAACTAGCATATATGAAAAGAGCTTAAGATCTAGGATTAATCTAGAAATATAACACTAATCAATGTAAAAGATGTGAATTGGTGTTTTTCTCTTAGGAAGTGAGGGTATTTATAGGATTTTGAGGAAGGTATTGGGTTAGGAAGTGGAGTTAGGGGCAAGGGTAAGGTTTGGGGTAGAGTTTGGGGTATGGTAAGGTTTGACCTTGGGTTAAGGGTTGTCACACATGTGTGAGAAACACTAGGGAAGTGTGAAAGGGGAACAAGAGTGGAATAAGGGACATGGTTCTCTTTATGAGGTTTTAAGAGGCCTTAAAGAGTGTGTAAGGGGCTATTAATGAGTCTTTAAGGCTCATTAATGGAGGGGTTTGACCAAAAGTCAAAGAGACTTGGATTAGGCTAAGAAATGTATGAATCACCTCCTAAGTTGGTTTAGGAAAGGTTTAGGGAAGTTTAGGAAAGATTAGAAGGGTTTAGGAATGTTTAGAAGATTCTAGGAGTTTGGAAGATTAAATAAATATTTTATTTATTTAGGGAATGTGACATCATTTACCAAATATTGATTCAATAAATGGGGGAAAAGCACTCAAATTTGATTTAAGTGGTTTGGGGAGGGATTATTTAATTAAATGTGTCTAATTAAAATAGGAGGAATTAATGGCATAAAAATAAATTAATTAATTAATTAACAAATGATGATATCATTGGGGGTTTTGGAGAAATAAAAATACTTTTATTTACCAAAGGATTTTTAGGTGTCTACAAAGATAATCTTTAAGTTATCAACTCCTCTTATTACCTTCACTAATTAAGTGAATATAGGTGCACTTGATCCAGAGGATGTGGTGCCATCAGATGTTCCCATTTCTATTCCATCATCTTGTATTTTTCTTGTCTAATTCTTATTCATTTGTTCTCATATTTTATCAACATTCACTAGAGTCTTTTCACTCAATTTCTCCTCGTTAGAATCCTTATTTCTGTACCTACAATCCTTAGCAAGGTGACCAACTTTGTGGCAATGAAAACAAGTTATTCCATTATTTCTCCATGACTTCCTATTATTCATTACATGCATCCTGAGGCAATTTGTAGCAATGTGACCAAATCTTCCACATGCAATACAAGAAATCCTTGTATTATAATCCCATGGTATTGTAGGTCTTTGTTGGTTGTTGTCAACATTCTTTTGGTTAGCGACCCATTTCTCATTTTTCCTTTGTGACCTGCATTCCCAATATTTGTGACCATATTTCTTTCAGTTGATACAATAACCATAAAATCTTGGTTTCCTTGGAGTGTTCACAACTCTTGATCTACACTCAAATACCATATGTCCATACTTATTGCAATTATAACAATGAACTTTAAATTTAAGAGAATTTGGTTGATTACCTCTCTTACCTCTGCAAATCTTAGCTCTATGTCCTAGTTTCCTACGATGATAACATGTAGGCTCCTTAGGCTTCGGCGGGGTAGCAACATTGTTTTAGTTGGTTTCTTTTTTGGAGGACTCACCCTTCTCGGTAGTACTATTTGCATTGAAACTAAGTCCAAAGGTGTCATTAGTTTGCCTTTGACTTTTAAGTTGTTCATCCAGAATATTCCATGATTCTTCATTTCTTTTCATGATTTCATTAGCATCTCTCTCATCTTTTAGATCATTCTTTAAGTGTTCATTTCCAAATCTCAATTCTGCAATCTCACCAACTTTCCTAGCAACATCCTAATTTTCCATAACAAGTTGATCTGTCAAGTTATAGTGAATTTGTGTCAACTTCATTATTTCTCCATCTTTCTCATCAAGTCTAGTATTCATTTGTCTTCTTTCATCTTTTGTAGTTCTTTTATCATCCTTAGATTTTCCTTTTTATTCCATGATCTCACACATCCTTACTGATTGTGCTTCTTATTCTCTTTTTAGTGTTTTCACCCGATCAACTAGATTCCTATTCTTTTTAGATAGTTATGATATGAGTGCATCAGATTCATCAAAGAAGCTTCCCTTAGACTCTTGTTAAAGTTCCTCTACATTATCTTGAGTATCTTTTAGTTGTAGTACAATCTCTTTCCTTTTGTTGATTGAATTTTTTAGTTTCTTGCCCAACTCTTCAATTTGGTCATTAGCCATCTTCAACTCTGTTTCCATACTGTCAATTATTCTTTTGTACTTGTAGCTTTCCATCCTTCTAGATCTTTCCTCTCAAGTGACTAAACTCCTTAATAAGAAACTGTGCTCTCATACCAATTTTTGGATACAGGTGTGGAAAGGTAAGTACTAAGAGGGTAGGGGTGAATCAGTACTTCAAATCACTTTTAAACTTTTCTAATATTCCTTCATATCCATTTACTGATTACTTAACCTTTTTATTCATCACATAAAAATAAATAAAACATATAATAAACATCACATAACAAAATGATTTTGGTATCACATAAATCCTTGTTAGAAGATAAAAATTGTGGCGGGGATGACACCCACAACACTTCACTACTGCAGGAATAAAGTTTCTTGTTTAGAGCTACAATTCCTAGCTATTTTTGATAGCTTACCCTATTAAAGGTATTAACATAGTTAAGAGTTCTAAGACTTCTAAGTCTACTATGTTAAGAGATTTTATAACTATAATCTAAGTTGTACCTGATTAAAGGATTTATACATAAGATCTATTAAGATCTACTTGGTTAATAGACTTATACAGTTCTGATTAACTTTTAATCAGTAATACAAAATGTCTATCAAATGTGCATTAACAAATGTTTATCAGAATCTATGTGCTCAATATATCATTACCTTATACTGTGTAACCTTCACATAAACAATTCAGTACTTGGTAAATCTATTCTGCAATACTCTGATACTTGGTGGCTTTCTCTTCTTATTCATGTTTTGATTTGTTATGCAATATTCTCATGTATTCATATCACTATAGCCACATTATCCATAATTCTGATCTATACTTCTCTGGTATATTTATACAACTCTTGAAGCGGTGCTAGAACTCCTAGAATCTTCATCTTCAAGTGGTGCTAGCATTGAGTACACTTCTAATGCATATTTCATCCATTTTTCCCATTGGATAAAATCATTTTGGAATCATATGTAATTATTAGATTTCAATCTCCAATGTTATGTTATTTGATCTCCTCAAGATTTGTAAACCATTTTCTAATCAGTGTCCAAGTTAAATGTACTTAGAATTCATTTGGTGTCAGCCTGCTCTTCTCGATAATAGGTTTTCTTTAACTCAGTGACTAAGTTATTTTCTTAGTTAGGTGCTCAGTAGAACATGGTTCTCGATACTTGGTTTTGCCTCACTCAATGTCTATACTTTTTTTCTCTTTACCGAAATTCCTTGTTAACTTATTCCTTTTATTGAATGCATCATTTTCCTTACCGAATGACTTTAAAGAAATAATGACTTCTATATAATTAATGACAAAAAAATTGACTCTTAGGAGTATCGAATCTACTAAAGATAAGAAAACCAAATAAATTGTATGAATCAACAAGAAAATTAGTCAAGCCTAGTAGGAAGCGAGCAAAAGAAGAAGACATAGATGAATCCACAGAATCATACCACTCAAAGAAGAACCTAAGATTTGAGGGAGCTTAGGAAACCAAAGTGATGATTGGAAAAATACCTAAAGAATTTATAATTGGTAAGCCACCAATCTCTTTGAAGTATAAAATAAATTTTTTGAGCATGAAATCTCGGTTTAGGTAAAGAAATATTATCATTAATATAATGAAGAAGGAAAGAGAAAGTTAGAGGAATAAATAATAAATTATTTGAATAGATTGAATATAGTTGAGATCAAATAAGAAATCCCTGGTCATCTATTTGCCAAAATTGAGGAAAGGAGATTGATTGCATTAGAGGAAGATAAGAAAATCAGAGAAGGATTAATGAAACGACTATGTTTGGTTATAAAAAATGATGACCATAAGAAACTCCTTGAGGAAGAAAAAATACAAATGTTGACTAAAATAATAATAAACTTGATTATGAGTGGATAAATTGATGAGTTTGTCGAGGAAACAAAGGAATTCATAAGTGAAACACTTTTGGAGAATATAAATTAAGGTCTTTCATCGAAGGTACATAAGAAGGAAACATGTGAATCTACAATGCATACATGTTTTTACTCTATAGTTGAGAACTAGTTTTCTTTATTTTTGGTGTACCCATAAAACTTTCTACAGGTCAGGATGATGATGAAGATATTCCTAGTGTAAGGAATTACTAGGCTATAGTAATAGAAGATGAATATAAGGAGTTAATGGGAATAGAATAGGAGAATAATGATGATAGACATACTGATCCTAATCAAGGACACCCTGAGGTAGGATTAACTCATTCAGATGATCAGAAAGAAGATGAGGTCAAAATTGAACTAGACCCTATGAATGAGAAGACTCTTAAGAATATTGAGGAATTAAAGGTTCAAAAATTTGGGAGGTAAGAGATACTGCAAAGGAAGTACCTAAAATGTTATGAAAAGAGATCATTGATATACAGTTACAAGGTCCAATTGAGTTGGATACTCCTAGAGATGATTAGATGATAGGACTTGCTTTAGTTTCTCATGCCAAAGAAAGAGTGTATATTGAAGTCTAGTGAGAAGAGAAATATACTCTAAGAAAGGGAAATAAATTTGTTTAGAAAAACCTTGCCAGACAATGTAGTAGAAAATAATGACTCCACATTTAGTCATCTAGAAGGACTATTGGATGCAGTTGACCCACATTTTTAATCTATTGAGAAATTAACTTGGGTAAAGGTACATAATGAATTCAACAATAGAAGGTTCAATTAGTTGAATGTGATGATTGGGAGGGATAAGGCATTATTGGTAGTTTTTATTCAAGGTTTAAAAGATTATTTGGGAGAGGGAAGAAAAATATATTAGTGATGTATTGATTATCCTAAATGTGTATCAGATATTGATAAAATTATCAAAGAAAGTGAAGCTAAATTGACTGAGATATCTCAAGGATATGACCTTCTGAAGGAATTAGCTTTGGTACATGCAGCTCAGGTGACTAAAATGAATGATAAGATCAAGACCCTTATTACTGAGAAATAAATAGTGAAGGGAAGGATTGGAGAATTGATTAATGAAATTGTTCCTAATCTTGATATTTTGACAAGAGGCGTGAAAGAAGCTAATGCAACACATAAGTTCCTATATGTACCTGATGTAGGTGAAGTATAGAAGCTAGCATATGAATTTTGTGGGAAAATTAATAATGTTGAGAGTCTAATGAAATGTTGGGATGTTGATTTTGTAACTCTGAAAAAACAAATTTTCAAATATTTTCAAACTTTTGTAAGTGCACTTTACGTACTTGTGTATATAGGTAGATGATTAGGATTTTGGTAGTCAAATTTTGGTGTTATTACCTATCTTTTTGATTGATGTCAAAGGGGGAGATATAAGGTAATAAAAATGAATTGATTCGCTAAGGGGGAGTAGGAATTTTTGGTAAGAAGAGACAATTTTGGAGTTTGGCATTTTTCTTGAAACACTGTGTCATTTTCCTCTAAGTGTTTGTTAGATAACTAAGACAGGGGGTGAATCAGTTAATTCCAGTTATCCTACAGTCCCAAACTCCTAGATGTATATGATCAAACTTTTTCAACAAATAATCAACTCGGTAAGCTATCAACAATAACTTTTATTCATCTACCAATTGATAGTCAATTCAATATTGTGTTTACCAATTAATCCAAATATAAAATGTGTAAAGTAAGATAACAATCCAATCGCATCAAATACACATAACACATAGATTTTAACGTGGAAATCCTACTAAGGGAAAAACCAGTTGGGACTGGTAACCCAAAATATTTCACTCTTCTAAAGTGAGCTCAGTTAGGAGCCAACCCTGTTAAAGGTTATAAAACACAATGTGAGGTATGACCTGGTTAAAGGATTTATCACTAATAGTTAACTCTTGACTAACATTCACTATGGGGTCAACAAGAAAACCAACAACATTCATGTAATATCATATTGAAATACAAATAAGACTGTTAAGTCCACTTGGTTAAGAGATTTAGCTGTAACAATGGTTAAAATGATACAGTAATGATCTAATTCAAATACAACTTATATTTGTAGATTTTGTTAGGATTAAGAAGATAGAAATAACAAGTACAAGCAAATATAACCAATATCATAAAACAATAAACCATACAGAAGAGAACACAATACACAAAGATTTAACATGGTTCACCCAATCCCTGGGCTACGTCCACCAACAACGAGTCCAATATTATTATTATCTAGTGATTACAACCTGATTACAATTTGTAATCCCTTATAGCTCAATTCCACCACAAGTACTAAAATCATAAATTATGAAATCCCTAACCCTCAGCCATATTATACAATATTTTACTGCTTTAGGGTTATAATGAGTTACAATATGTCGGCCCAAAAATAGCCCAAAAATAGGTCAGGAGGAAAATTATACAGTACTTTCCTAGATAGTACTTTCCTAATCAGTCACCACAAGCTAACATATTTTTAGATCTATGCTAAGCTCAAAATATCTCCTTTGATCAATAATCACTTCAATCCTTCATATCCTTCAACATATTCAACTCGGTGAATAATACCCTAATGTTCGGTATTGCTTGCAGTTCTACATGGTTCTATTTGTAACCAGTTTGATCAGTAGTGCATAAAAATAGTCCTTTCATGCGATTTCTCCTGCAATGTCAATAATCTCTAGACTCAAAAATGAATCGCATGTCTCTTTAAATAGACGTCATAAACTATTTTCTTTTCATCCATTATATTTTTCCTCTTAATCTCCATCATTCATTTTACTACTTCAAGAATCCTTGATAGATGTGTCTATAACACATTTCATCCTTCTCCATTTGATCAATCTAGAATTTTTTCAGTTGTTAGATTATCATAACAAATTTTATCTTTTACCTCAGAATCATAAGTAATTTGCTAGCTCATCAATTTAGTCGGTTGTTATAAACTTTAATTATTTCTCTCACTTGGTCAATAAAGAATGTGTTGCTGAATACTAACTCGGTTATTACTGTTACTCGGTATACACTGCACTGACTTGATGTATACAAAAATCTTCAATTGCCAACCACATAAACTTGTTCACTTCTGATCTCCAATACATAACAAATTCATGTAATACAATCAAGTCAACAAAATGATGCCATAGAATCATCAATAAGTTACCCAATGTATACCTTATCCATATCTCCATATCCATCTCATCTTCATGTAGATGTCTCATTCCTTTACCATTTTTCTTATTTAGATGTTTGTAACCATTGTGATAAGTATAGTCAAAACTAGTTGACATCAATGACAATACATATTGAAAAATTTAATTTCCTTTCATGTCACTTTAGTAGCTTCGTGATCTCTAATCAGTTCATCAAGATATTCAATTAGTTGTAGGTTATTAATATCTCCCTTTTGCATTGATGGAAACACAATATGAAATATACCATAGAATACCAAACATCTGTACTACAAATCTATCAGTAAATGTTTTAGCTCGGTAAGTTCTCCCTAGCTTGTTCATTTAATATGTTTAATCACTACATAGCCTTTCAACATTTCAGGCATTTTTGATCTTTTTCTTCTTTTATGATACTTCTCTCCCACTAGATAGATATTTCATTGATTCTCTCTCCCTTTGGCAACAATGCCAAAAAGAATAAACAACTCTATAATAGCCAAAATATTATCTTTTTTGTTCAATTCAGATCATGTACCTGCATGTACTGATATACAGTGTTCTTTTTCTAGCTTTCACAACCTTAGGAAACCTAAAGTGTGAAAAATATGCATCAAGATTATTTGATTTTATGATAAAGTATAGATTGATGCAACCTCTTGACCACCTTAGTGACTAAAAGATAGGGGATGGACCCCTAGTCTAGTCCTCAAGTACTCAAATGTATCCTTCAGTAAGGGTTTAATAAATATGTCTGCAAGTTGTTCTTTAGATTTTACAAACTCTAGTTTGACTTGCTTTTCTTGTACTTGTTCCCTCAAACAGTGATACTTAATAGATATGTGCTTTGTCTTAGCATGCATCATTGGATTCTTGGAAATGTTTGTAGAACTTGTTTTGTCACAATATATAATCACTAGATCAGTGATCTCTTTATTCATGCCTTTCAAAAGTTGTTTTATCCATGCAATATTTGAACAATTAGCAGTAGCAACAACATATTTTTCTTCAATAGTAGACTGATAAATACATGCTTGTTTCTTACTTATCCAAGTAACTAACCTTTCTCCCAAAAAGAATGCTCCACCAGTTGTGCTCTTCCGGTCATCAATATTTCTAGCCCAATCTATGTCGGTGTAAACTTGTAGTTCAAAATTGCCTTATTTCTTATACTATAAACCATAATTCTCTATGTTCTTCAAGTATCTTAGAATCCTCTTAACAATAGTCATATGTGATTCCTTAGGATTAGAAAAAAATATTGCTATAATCCCAACAACATTTGCAATATCAGGTCTACTGTGCACAACATACATCAGTTTTCCAATCATAGATCTATATTGTATTTGATTTACTTCAGTTGACTGATCATCCTTTGTCAATTTGCATCCTATGACCATCGGTGTTCCTAGCGGTTTTGAATCTTCCATTCCAAAAGTCTTCAACACTTCTTTGATAAACTTTGATTGTATTATGAATATCCCTTCAATTTTTTGTAGAATTTGCAAACCTAGAAAGAATTTAATCTCTCCAAACATTGACATTTCAAATTCCTTTTTCATTTCATCAGCAAAAGATTTGCAAAATTATCATGTCCTCCAAATATAATATCATCAACAAAGATTTCAGCAATAAGAATCTTGTCATCAATTTCTCCTTTCAGATACAAATTTCTATTGTCACTTGTTCTTACAAAACCAATACTAATAAGATATGCATGCATTCTTTCATACCATGCTCTCAGTGCTTGTTTCAGTCCATTCTGTGCTTTTTGCAACTTACATACCATGTTCTTCTTATTTGGATCAATAAAACCTTCAGGTTGTTCAATGTAAACCTCTTCCTCAAGTATCCCATTCAAAAATGCAGATTTAACATCCATTTGATATACTTTAAATCCTTTGTGTGCAACATATGCAAGTAGTATTCTAACTCCTTCAAGTCTAGCAACTGGTGCAAAAGTTTCACCATAATCAATACCTTGTTCTTGTGCATACCCTTTACAAACAAGTCTTTCTTTGTTCCTAATGACTTCACTATTCTCATTCAACTTGTTTCTGAATATCCATTTGGTTCCAATAACATTTTTATCACTCGGTCTCAGTACCATTTTCCATGTTTTGTTTTTCTCTATCTGCCCAATTTCTTCATTCATGGCTTTAATACATTCCTCATTCTCAAGTGCATCTCTAACATTGTTAGGTTCAAATTCACAAACTAAACATGTGCTTTATCTCAACTTACTTCATGTCATCATGCCAGCTTACTTGTCTCCAATAATTTGATTCTATGGATGGTGTCTTCTTACAAATTTTTCTAACACATGTTCTCTTCTTTGTTTATCAGTCAGTGTAGGATCAATTTCTTCCTCGGTAGCAATTTCCTGATTCTCAGTCTCTATAGGATGATGCTTAGTGTCTTGATCTTGTTTCTCGGTAGCTTCTACCTGTTGCTCTGGTAGAGGGTTAGGTATCTCAATGAATTTATGTCTATCGTAGTCTTATGGTTCTTTTTTGATTTCTTCATCATTTTTCTCAGCAAACTCATCAACTCTCACATTAGCACTTTCAATCATTTTCTAGAAACCTTATTCAAACATTTTTAAGCTTTTCTCTTAGTAGAATATCCTAAGAATATTCCTTCATCACCTTTAGAATCAAATTTTCCATTTCTATCATCTTTCAAAATGTAGCATCTACTTCCAAAAATTTTGAAATAACTTACATTAGGTGTGTACCCAAACTATAACTCATAGGGTGTCTTGTTTGAATCTTTCTTTAGTTGTACTTGGTTTAATGTGTATACGAAAGTGCTAACAACTTCTCTCCAATACATTTGTGCAACATCTTTCTCAATCATCAATGTTCTAGCACAATCAACTATGCATATATTCATCCTTTCAGCAATTCCATTCTGTTGTGGTGTTCTCGGTGCATAAACATGTATTTTAATTCCATGCTCATTAAAAAATTTAGTGAATTCATAAAAAATAAACTCACCTCCTCTATCAGATCTTAAGCATTTTAACTCTTTTCCACTTCCTTTCTCACTTTAGCTTTATACCATTTAAATATTTTGAAAGCTTTAGATTTCTCTTTCAAAAACATAAATGTCATCATCCTAGAGTAGTCATCAATAAACAAAATAAATTATATGTCACCATAATAACTCTGAGTTCTCATAGGACCACACAAATTGGTATGAACCAACTCCAAAATAGCTTTAGATGAATAGGTCTTTCTCTTGAAACTAGATTTTGGCATTTTTCCCATTTGACATTGTTTACACATGACATGGTCAAGTTTAGATAAGCTCAGTAAACCTCTAACTTTTCTTTTCTTACTAATCTTAACTATGTTGTCAAAATTCACATGACATAATTGTTACCCAAAAATTCCCTATCATTCATTTTTTGCCACGGTCCTATTTTCCAAAGAAATGCTCAAGTGTCGAAAGTCCAGTGTGTTTTTGCCTTTTGGCCTGAAAACCCAGTGTGTTTTCGACCTTCTCTCTGAAGGCTCGGGATGTTTCTGCCTTTTGGTCTGAAAGTTTGATGTGTTTTTGACCTCCGCTCTGAAAGCTTGGTGTGTTTTTGACCTTCGCTCGAAAACCCTCTGTGTTTTCGACCCCTTTTGTGTTTCGGAGTTCTTCCTCTGGTGGCATTCATTTCATAAACGCGCAACTCCAATCAGTGTGGTCCCAGTGAGACTTCCCAGCAGAGATCTATGGTGGTCGCATGATCTCATGGAATCTTCTGATCCCATGAGATCATGCAACAACCATCCGATGAGATCCCAATGGTCACAGTAAAGTTCTAAATGACAAACGGTTCACGGTTTGGGCAGTTAACATCATGCAGTTGGTTGCATGATCGCATAGGCCTTCCTAGCCGCATGTGATCATGTGACAAGCGGTCAACGGTCAGCAGGGACTTCGGTAGTTGCTGGTGGGTCCTTGGGTGGTGACGTGCCCATGTTCCATTGGTCGGCTGGTGATGAATATTTGTCATGGGTCTGGATTTCAATGAGGTGGAGGTGGAAAAGAGATCTATGGTGGTCGTAAGATCTCATGGGATCTTCTGACCCCATGAGATCTTGCACTCGCTGTTAGATTGAATCTCAATCAAGGTGGGCCCAGGGTTGGTAAAGCAGGTGCGCGGTTGCACGGTTAAAGATTTTGTGTAGTTTCCAGATAGAGCCCAGGGTTAGTAAAACTTCCAGCGACTTGCTGACTAAGAAGAAAGTAAACCCAAGGTAAAACACAGAGTTTAGGTTTGCAGTGATCATCTTGCACTTGTCACATGATCACATGTGGCTTTCTAACTGCATGCGATCATGTGATGAGCCGTCAATGGTAAACAGTGACTTCGGCGGTGGGCCAAGGGGGTGATGACATGTTGATCTTTTGGGCCGGCGGTATAGCATGGGCCCCGTAGATGCAAGATCTACAGTGGTCACATGTTTGCATGAGATCTTTTGAGCTCATGCGATCATGCAACTACCATCAAATTCTTCTGGTGTTTCTTGTGGTGCTGTCATGGGATTGACTGAGGTGGTGGATATTTGGTGGTCCAGGTGTCTATGTGGCAAAGCGGTGGTAGTTTCTAAAGAGCTTGTCGCATGATCGCATAAAAGCTTTTGAGCTCATGCGATCATGCGACCAGTGTTTTTTCAAGGTGGTGCAACTTTGTTGGTGGGCTTTTTTTTGTAGAGAATGCTTATAAGTGTGGGTAGCTGAGGATTGATGATTTTGAAGGCAGTTGTAGTTGGGAGAATTTGTAGAGATTTAGGCTGTCATTTCTGGGTCCTTTCAAGGATCAGAGATCAGATTTTGGTCATTCATGGCTCAATGGATTTGTAGGGGGGTAGATGGATCAAGGTCTTTTATCTGCAGGCATGATCAAGTACAGGGATGGGCACGCAAGGAGAAATATCTAATCGGTTGGATATTTTTAGAGATTCATTTATGATCAGTCTTGTCTTGGTTTAGGGTTGGATTATTTTATGCACATTTATGTAACCCTAAGATATTTTGATTCATGCCTGCGTGCAGGGGATGTATATATTGTTTTTTGGAGCTTGTAGAGCTTAGAATCTAGCAATTGTACAAAGAAGGTTTCTTTCTCAGAGAGTAATTTGTGGCATTTTTCTACCCTTTTGGCTTTCTGCAATTGTTAAATTTTCATTGATTGTTCAGATATTGCAAAGCATTCTGTGACATTTCTCATGTCCTTATGCTTTCTTATGTGGATTATCTCTTATTGAATTCATTATATGCATGTTTAGTAACTCTTAGGTTTTTCTTGATTCCTCTTTCTTTCTGCAATTCATGTGTATGCTTGTGAATGATCTGATTCGAATGCTTTTATGGGTATACTTCCACCCCTGGCAATTTGTCTCATTCCTATACCCAATTGCAGAGATGAATGTTTGTCTATAGGTTATATTCTGTGTCTGACTCTTTAGGAGTATTGCTGTCTTGAGAAGTTCCCTTTTCCCTGCATCATATTCCTTTACTACAGACCCCTCTATAAAATATTTATGCAGGCCTATTCATTGAGTTGTAATCTCCTAGACCTAGGATTGTGTACTGGTTTCATCCTTCATACTGCAATTCATACCCTAGTTTTGGTGCATCACCTAGTAGGTAGTTTGCTTTCCTATTATTTCCCTTTCATGCACTCCTTCTAACCCTTTCCCTCAAAGATTTACTTTCCTATCTAGAAGCAAACTAAGGTGACTATCCAAGAGGAACCAGCCTAGAACCTGGAGGTCTCATCTCGGTTAGCAAAAGGTCCCACAACCTTCAGATGATTCCCTTGTTATACTGGATTATCAATACCAAGAGAG
Source organism: Chamaecyparis obtusa (assembly GCA_027943335.1). Classification (NCBI taxonomy): domain Eukaryota; kingdom Viridiplantae; phylum Streptophyta; class Pinopsida; order Cupressales; family Cupressaceae; genus Chamaecyparis; species Chamaecyparis obtusa. Next base: position 1,098,279 of record BSBK01002847.1, read on the forward strand.
CTTGAGATCAGAGGTGCAAATTCAGTGTATAACAATAACCTTTTATGCCACAACCACACATCTTCAGTTCTATCCATTAGACAAAAAGTTTCAAAATTGTCAAGATAGAATAGATTACCTTTAGATTGTTCACCAGTATCGACCAACTTTCATGTTTCATCATAGATCTTCACCTTCCTACTTTCAAATGCAACTCGATGACCTGAGTTATTCAAATGTGCTACACTTAACAAGTTATAATTAAGTCCCTTCACCCAATATGCATTTTCACATTTGATCTTATTGTTCAACATGATAGATCCTTTTCCTTTTACTAGACAAGGTGTATCATTTCCCATTTTAGCAGATCCTCCATTATAGTGTTCATGGTATTCAAATTTGTCCTCATCACTAGTCATATGATGTGTAAAGTCACTATCAATAATCCATGTATCATTCTTGCTAACTTTAGAAATAAGTGATGTTTCTACATGTCTTTCTTCTTTTTCTTAATCTTCTTTCAAAGCTATGAATACCACCTCAATGTCTTCATCAGTGTCGATGTCGGTGTCATCATCATCATCTCCAACAAGGTAACATGCCTTATTGCCTTTGCCTTTGTAGTCTCGGTTGTTTCTTCTATCATAGTGTCGGTTGCCTCTGCGATCTTAGTTATCTCTTCTATCATACTTTCTTTCACCAGATCATTCATTTTCTTTGTCATCATCTTTTCTATTAGGACATCTAGCTACAATATGACCAATTTATTTACAATTAAAACATGCCAAAGGTAATTTTCCTTTATACTTTCCTTTACCTTTCTACATACTTCTAACTATTACTACTTCAAGTTCATCAAGTTCATCTTCATCACTGTCACTCTTATTTCTTATCATATGTTTACTGCTTGATTTTCCAATTTTCAAAGATTACATAAATGCAGACTCAACATTCGGTACAATACTATTATCATAGTTATTGTAATTTCCCCACCTCCTCGGTTAGCTATAACCTGATTCCGTGATGTGAAAACCTTTACTTAGTTTTCAACTAAGTCTAGTATCTGTTGTCTTTGGGGCTGTCCTTTTATATCAAGAAGCATCGAATTAGCAGGCTCCTCACCAAGGAATGAATTCCACCAATTTAATTTTCTTTGAGGAATGACTCATAATATATTGCTGAATCGGTTTTGTTACTATAATGAGTGTTTATCTTCACTCTATAATTCTTAATTTTTGATTTGCAATATTCCTTAAGAATGTACTATCAAATTCTATTGCAATTGGTCTATGTATTAATGTCTTCCTTGTTGACTATGGTTTCATTCTTGACTGCAGACCCGGTATACTTATCTCTATATATTCCTTGCTGACTGTATTGGTTGTCTCTGCTGACTGTATTAAGTGTCCTTGCTACTGTATATTTATTTATTGCTAAAGTCTGATCTGTATTTTTAATGCTGATAGGATTGTATATTTATCTCAGAATGCATGTTTAAAAATTTGATTCAATGATTGTATTGGATGGAAACTGAATTTCCTGTTGATTGAATGAATTGAATCGAATATATTTATTGCTTGTCTAATGGTGCTTGTTCCCTCCCTTGTTGGAATTATACGAATCCATCCTTATGTCTTATGCTTGGAGGTGAATAGTCATGTGTAAGAGACATGACTTATGTCTATTATAAACCCATCTAAACCAATTGAATATCAGTTTGGCACTCTTTACTAGGATTGTTTCCCATACTTCAATTGTTGATTACTATGGCACCTCTTGTGACATAATCATCAACCAACTAAGATTTAACAATTCCTATCTACGTGCCTCTTAGGGATTTATTCTTCCTTGAATGATAGTTCACTCCAATATCTATTATTTATGGGATTTATCTTTGGGATATTTTGAATTGGCTGTAACGATTTAGTCTTTTACTGTATCTTATGTATTGTTTGGAATGTAAAGACTTGACTGATTTCTGAATTCAAGTCCTACGTAGCTTTGAAGATACACTGACCTTTATCCATGGTCACGTATTCTATAAGTTCGAAGGTGTGAATGCTCTGTATGATATCGTTTATTTTTTTTGACTGTATCTATTTATAATAGCTAAATGTTCCCCATTATTGCTGACTAGATCAAAGTATCATTGCTGATTAGATGTCGTTTCTCTTATCGTTTCATTGCCTTTGTGCTTTCTTTCCTGACTACATGCGTTGTGTGTCTCTAGACCTTTTCCTTTCCTTCCTCTGTCTCCTCCCCCCCTTCTCTCTTCCTTCTATGTTACTTGTATATGCTATGAAGAGGCGTCTACGGTTCAAGGTCGCAACCTTCGATCATGGCCTTTGTTTAATTATATCCTTTGTTTCAATTATTTGTTATAAAGGTATAAATATTTATTTATTATTAATATAACTTATTTATTATTAAAAATTATATATTTACCATATTAATAATATGTAATATTATATATCCATATAATTTAATTTCATATATAATTAGAATTATTTCTATTTTATTATAATCTCAATTATAATTATATTTTATTACTTTTCTTATTATTATTTATATAATATTATATTTATTTTGAATAATAATACTATTAAATATTATTATTTATTAAATCTCTTATATATATATCAACCCTTAATTTAATTTTATCAACATAATTATAATTATATTTCTTTCTTTCTTTAATCTTATATTATTATTATATTTATATATTATATTTTATTCATTCATTAATTTATTTATCTATTATTATATCATTAATTAATAATATATATTTGTCAATATATTTAATATATTTTTATTTTGTTTTCTTCATTATGTATTTATTGAATTTGATCCCTGAGATAGGGAACATCACAGGACATTATAGTTATTCAGCTCAAAAGTAGTCAATTTACCGATTAGGCTATCAATTTTAAGAGTGTTACTGGTGCAGATCTCATTTCATGAATTGCAGAGATTCTAATAGCATAGATTGGCATCAAGGTTCTTAGAATCTTACTCACAATAGTGTCTTCATCAATAACACCTCCTGCTCCTCGGATAGCATTGACAACCTCCTTGATTCAGTTACTGTACTATGAAATATTTTCTCCTTCTTTCATCTTCATATCATCAAACTTTCCTCTAAGGCTTTTAGCTCTTGCTCTCATCACATTAACATCTCCTTTGTCAACTAGTGTAAGTTTGTCCCACATTTCTTTTGCTAAAGTACATGCTTTGATATCTTTAAATTCTACATCAGATAAGGCAACAATAATTTCTATCATTGTCATGTTATGTTCATGTCTATCTCTCAGCTGGTCAACAGTCAAAGGTCCAATCGGTTGGATGTAAGAATTGTCTAGGTGAAATACTATAGATTCTCCAATTCCATATATATGAAACCTCATTCTGCTTTTCCATGTTGAGAAGTTATCTTTGTTCAGCTTTGGCACCTCTCTCTTATACATCTTGTGATCTTTAGCTTAATTCCTTTAAAGTTTCCTTCCAAGAACCCAATACACTTTGATAATAATTATTAGATAACTAAGAGGGGGGGTTGAATCAGTTAATTCCAATTATCCTACATCTGAAACTCCTAGATGTATATGATCAAACTTTTTCAACAAATAATCAACTCAGTAATCTATCAACAATAACTTTTTGTTCATCTACCAATTGATAGTCAATTCAATATTATGTTTACCGATTAATCCAAATATCAAATGTGTAAAGTAAGATAACAACCCAATCACATCAAATACACATAATATAGATTTTAACGTGGAAACCCTGCTAAGGGAAAAACCACCTAGGATCGGTAAAAAAAAAAATTTCACTCTTCTGAAGTGATCTTGGTTAGGAGCCAACCCTATTAAAGGTTACAAAACACACTATGAGGTGTGACCTAGTTAAAGGATTTATCACTAACAGTTAACTCTTGACCAGCATTCACTATGGGGTCAACAAGAAAACCAACAATGTTCATGGAATGTCATATTGAAATACAAATAAGATTGTTAAGTCCACTCGGTTAAGAGATTTAGCTGTAATAATGGTTAAAATGATACAGTAATGATCTGATTCAAATACAACTTATATTTGTAGATTTTTAGATCTATGTTAAGCTCAAAATACTTCATTTGATCAATAATCACTTCAATCCTTCATATCCTTCAACATATTCAACTAGGTGAATAATACCCTGACGTTCGGTAATGCCTGCAGTTCTTCTTGATTTTGTCTGTAACCAGTTTGATTAGTAGTGCATGAAAATAGTACTTTCACATGATTTATCATGTAGTGTCAATAATCTCCAAACTCAAAAATGAATTGTATGTCTCTTTAAATAGACGTCATAAACCATTTTCTTCTCATCCATTAGATTATGCCTCTTAATCTCCATCGTTCATTTTTCTGCTTCAAGCATCCTTGGCAGATGTTCTATAACATGTTTCATCCTTCTCCATTTGATCAATCTTGAATTTTTTCAGTTGTTAGATCATCATAACAAACTTTATCTTTTGCCTCAAAATCATAAGCAATTTTCTAGCTCATCAATTTAGTCGGCTGGTATAAACTTTAATTGTTTCTCTCACTCGATCAATATAGAATGTGTCAATTAATACTAACTCAGTTATTACTATTACTCGATATACACTGCACTGGCTCAGTGTATACATAAATCTTCAATTACCGACCACATAAACTTGTTCATTTTTTTATCTCCAATACATAACAAATTCATGTAATACAATCAAGTCAACAAAATGATGCCATAGACTCATCAATAAGTTACCCAATGTATACCTTAGCCATATCTCCATATCCATCTAATCTTCATGTAGATATCTCATTCCTTTACCATTTTTCTTCTTCAGATGTTTGTAACCATCATGATAAGTATAGTCAAAACTAGTTGACATCAATGAAAATACATATTGACTGATTTAATTGCCTTACATATCACTTTAGTAGCTTGGTGATCTCTAATCATTGTCTTTCACTTGTCCATTTAGTTTATGAAGATATTCAATCAATTGTAGGTTATCAGTGTTGCCATCAATGCCAAAGAGGGAGATTGTTGGGCAATAGACACTATTACACAATGGTTGTATGTTTTCATTTATGGTAAATATACTCAGTTTACATTGTCTCCCAACAAATTTATTTATACCAAATGAAAAAATGGAAAATTGGCTATGTATGGATGAATTGGAAGTAGTATATAGGGTTGACAAAAGGTTTGGTATGAAGACGTTCAGTTTAATTATTAGTTGGAAATTTAGTTGAAGGGTTTTTGGAGTATATTATATGGTATTCTATGATCAAAACACATGATGTTATGTTTTGGTTAAGTCTTGGTACTCTGGATATCAGATTGACCCGACAGTATGGATGACAGAATCAGTCAACAGGTGGATTGATCAGTGATCCTGTGTGCTAAAATGTTGACACACTTCTATGAGTCATTAAATCCAAGATTGCTCAAGAATGAGGTCTCAAATGGTGACTCATAGCTCTCTATTCATGGAGTGCAAGGGTTTATGATAGAGGCCCTCAGATTAAACCTAGTTTTGTGCCCATGCAAGTACACCATAAAATGAGAGATTCAAAGAGGAAAAGCAAGAATGATAGTCTCCATGATCATCAAGTATGCATGCAAATAAAAATGAAAGCTATTTTATATGATAACAATGCATGAAAGAAAATTAATCTATGAAAGGAAATGCTTATGCAAGATTATTCTATGAAAGGAAATATTAATCTAATCTAATATGAAAGTGCAAGATTAATCTAAATGAATTGCCATGGAGCATGAGAGAAGAAGACAAGAAAAGAGAAGTTTCAATATCCATGCTCAAGTGCTCAAGTGCTTAAGAATCTTCTCCAAAATTGATCTCCAAACCTGTAGCATAACAATACAAAAAACTTCTATCATCTAAATGAGAAGGAGAGGGCTCCTTATAAAGGATAGTGGACGGTCAAGATTAAGAGGCAAAAAGAAATGAGCAATGGTGGAGATTAAATTTTGGTTGATCCATGTGCTCAAGATTCTTTAAGAGGAAAAAATATGAAAAAGGCCCACCACTTAGAAGTATGTGCATTCAAAGTGGAGAGAAAAAGAGATTTTTATTTATTTTATTTCCTTTTTCAACACAAAGAGATATTTTAAGTGGGGATTTTATTAAAAAAGGAATTTTATTTTAATAAGATGATTTATTTAATTAAAAGGGAATTTTTCTTTTAATTAAATGAGACTTAGGATAAAATGATCAAACCTTTAGGAAATATTAAAATAATGAAATTAATTATGATTTGATCAAGGAAATTGATTTAATTTGAAAATATTGCAAGGCATTGATTCGAGAAATGATAAATTGACGCATGGGGGCCCAAAGTCTAGGTGACCATTTTAGGGTGCATACATTTTCCCCTCTTTGGGTAATGTGTGATCTTTATGGGAACACATGAAGTCAAATAATGAGGTTGAAATGTGAGATCGATTTGGGATCACAAAACAACCTAGACATGTGATCGACAGACGGGAACACATCAAGACAAAGATAAGCTGATTGAAAAAGACAAGGCCAACACCCCTATAAATAGGTAATTGCCAAGTCTCAAGCAAGGTTTCCCCAAGCGAAGCAATTGATAGGTTTGATAAAGCTGAATCAAGGATTGAAGTTTGATAGGTACTACCCCCTTGTGATCAAAATCAAAATCGAAATAGCAAATTGATAAATTTGATCAAATCGAACTAAAAATGAGGTTCTTGATGTAAGATGGAAGATATGAGGATCATAGAACCAAGGTAGATCATTAAGTATGAAATATTATGCCCCAAGATTGAATTAGAAGAAAAGAAGTGGGGTGAAAGCGAATGGAAGATAGAAGTTTGGAAGAGGTGGAAAAAAAATAGAGAGAAGAAAGGGAATTCGCGTCAAGAAAGAGAATGCCTCAAAATCAATCAACTGGTTAAGATAGAAAATTTTGATTGAGATCATGAAAGAAGATAAGAAAATGAAGATCAAAACATGACCACAATTGATTAAAAGTCCAAAGAAAGATGAAGGAAAACCCTCTCAAACTCCTAATGCAGCCTAAAAATGCAAATTAACATGAAGGCTAACAATGCAAGCTACATGAAAATGCAAAGGTGTACTTGCAATAGAGAAACTGTAACATAGGACTTTGTGTTCATCATTCATTAGAGAATGTTAACAAACTTATTTTCATCATTGGGCCATTATTAACAGACATCGAAAAATCACACAATCATCACTAGTCACAAGTGCAACTATGAAGATATGAATGTGATTTATATCGGATTGGAATGTGGAAAGATTATAACATAAGCATCAAAGACATAAAGGTCAAGATGACTTCGATGTTAGCTTGCCCAATTTAATGTGGCAAAACCATGTTTGCATTGTTATGGCCATAAGAACGGTTGTGCAAAAATAGTCAAGGATGATGCCTCAAATCTCCTAAGTGTTTCAAGGGAACAACAAGAGACACTCAAGAGTTTCAAGACCACACCCACAAGAAGAAATCAAATAAAAACATTCCCCATGCCCCAAGTCCTCTAGCTATGCATCCCAGAGAGACTTATTAGACAAGGACTCTCAATGAAAATCAATAACAGTCAACACACAAAGAAAAGATCATGACATAGCTCAAGCATTAAGTGTTGTGTTTAAAAATTTAAGTGTGTTAACTGATACTGAGTTCCAAGGATAAGGATCGAATGCTTGCAAGCAGGTAAGATCACATGACAAAAATAGGTAACACCAAACTGATAAGTGTTGAAAAACACTCGATGCCAGGGGTTGTGTTGAAAAACACAGTTGGGGTGGTGTTGAAAAACACTGTTTGCAAGGTGTCCTAAAGACTAACGCATCCAAGAGACCAAAGCTAACATAGTTATGCCCCCTAGACAAAGACAAAGACCATTTCCAAACCAAGGCAACAAGGACAAGGAATGATGGAGAAAGGCTAAGTGTCGAGGATGCATGCTAAGAAATAGGGGTGCAAAGGCCTCAAGTAGCGCCCGTTTCTAGGTTTTCACCACTTGGATTTTATTGCAATTTTTTTTCTTTTGGAATTTTTTTTTTTTTGAGATACATCAAAGCACCTATTACCAAGTTTTCACTAAGATGATCATTTTTTCAGGACATTTTCTAATTTTTAGAATTTTTGACAATCTACCATTTTTTCAGGATCAATAAGTATGTACAAAGGATGCCCCTAGATATAATGGGCATCATGGATATAACTTCTTCAGGTGCAAGAAATTGATAGGATTAGGGAGCCACTCTCCCTCTTTAGTAGATAATAAATAAGCACCTGTCCCAAAAGCTGTTGTAATGACGTAAGGTCCAAGCCAATTAGGTTCAAATTTTCCCTTTTGATCTCTATGTTGTTGATTCTTAAGATTTTCATGTAGGACAAGATCTCCCACTTGGAATTCTCTAGGGTGAACCTTTTTGTTGAAGGCTTTGGACATACACTTTTGATAAACCCTCATATGGTCAAATGATGATTGATGTTTCTTATCTAGAAGTTCTAACTCTTAAAGTCTCATGGCACAGTAGTCTTCATCTGTAACTAGACCTTTGAGGGAAACTCTAAGTGAAGGAATCTCAACCTTCAAAGGTAACACTGCTTCAGCACCATATGTAAGGGCAAAAGGAGTAGCCCTAGTAGGAGTATGAATACTCATTCTATAAGCCCACAAAGTTGGATTTATCTGTAAATACCAATCTCTACCATTCCTATGAACTGTTCTATGTAGGATTTTAAGAATGGTTTTTTTTTATGCCTCTGCTTGACCATTTCCTTGTGGGAAGTAAATGGAGGACCAATGTTGTTTAATCTTGAATTTCTTATAGAGCTATTTAAGGTCCTTATTTTTTAACTGACCTCCATTGTCAGTGATAATCTTGGAAGGCACTCCATATTGATAGATGATATAGTTCAGGATGAATAGAGAAATTGTCTTGCCCGAGGCAACAGAAAGTGGGACAGCTTCTACCCATTTAGTGAAGTAATCAGTACCGGTGATAATAAACTTGTGTCCACCTGATGAGTTGGGATGAATCTGACCAACAAGATCAAAGGCCCAGCGCTAAAATGGCCAATGAGATATAGAAGGAATGAGCTCCCTGCCTGGAGCATGTATCAAGTTACCATGTTTTTGACACTTTTCACATGACTTTGCAAAAGCTACTGCATCAATCTACATTGTAGGCTAATAGTACCCACCCTAAGCAACCTTCAAGCCATGGAAAGACCATTGGAATGTCCCCCATAGGTTCCCTCATGAATGTCAACTAACACTTGGTCAGATTATTCCTTTTCTAAGCATCTAAGAAATGTTCCATCTATACCCCTCCTATACAAATCACTAGAGATAAGGGTATGATGAGAGGCATTTTAGGTAAGGTTTATGCGTTCAGATCAGTTAAAGGTTTTAGGGATAATGTCATCACGAAGGTATGAGTAAATGGCACCATAACAGGATGACTCATGACCAACAAGGGTACAAATAACATGGCTTTCTTGGGAGTCATAGATAGGGTGATGTAGCTCTTCCACCAGAATTCAAATCTGGATTCATGTTGCTCTAACTAAAGGAGTGAAGCAAGTGTAACCATAGCATCAGCTGCTTTGTTTTCTGCTCTAGGGATTTTCTTAAATGTGACAAATATGAAGTATCGTTTCAAGGAATCAACCATTTTCTTGTAAGGTACTAGTTTCTCATCTTTTGTTTGATATTCATCATCGACTTGGTTGATTATCAGCTGTGAATCCCCATAGATTTGTAGCTCTATGATTCTCCATTCTATGGCCATCTTAAGTCCATTTTTTAAAGCTTCATACTCGGCAATGTTGTTTGTACATGGGAACAATAACTTGTAAGACTTAGGAATCATGTACCCATGAGGAGAAACAAACAACACTCCAGCTCCTAAACCATTTTTCATAATAGACCCATCAAAGAACATCCTCCATGTTCTTTCAGTCATATACATGAGATGCTCATCTGGGAAATCAACTTGAATAGGTGCACTATCTTGAATTGGGAAATCATCCAATTGATCAGCTATAGCTTTTCCTTTGATTTCTTTATGCTCAATGTACTCTATGTCAAACTCAGAAAGTATCATCATCCATTTAGCAAGTCTACCTATGAGGGCAGCCTTACCGAGTAAATACTTGAGTGGGTCAATTTTTGCTATGAGGTGTATTGTGTGTGCAAGCATGTAATGTCACAACTTTTGGGAAGCAAACACAACTGCAAGGCAAGCTTTCTCAATGCTGGTGTAGTTAACCTCATATGAAACAAGAGTACGACTAATGTAGTATATTGCTCTCTCTTTCCCATGTTCATCAAGTTGAGCTAGTAATGCCCCCAAGGAAGATTTTGTCACTGAAATTATAGAATAAGTGGTTTCCCTGGGATAGGAGGTATTAAAATTGGAGGATTTGTCAAGTATTTCTTGATTTGGTCCATGCTCTTTTGACAATCTTCATTCCAAACACATTTGACTCCTTTGTGTAAGTTCTTGTTGAAAGATTGAGCTCTATCTGCCAACTGTGAAATAAACCTCCTTATGGATTGAAGATGTCCTTGAAGACTCCTCATTTGACTAATGTTTTTAGGAGGTGGCATATCTATGATTGCTTGGACTTTTTTAGGGTCTACCTCTATTCCTTTTGCTGAAATGATGAATCCTAGTAGTGTTTCAGAGGTGACACCAAATGCACACTTCTTAGGATTTAACCTTAGTTGAAATTGTTCCATGCGATCTAGAATAACTTCTAAATCATCTAAGTGTGTGTCTATTTTCTTAGACTTGGCCAAGATGTCATTCACATAATCTTCCATGTTTTTAAGCATCATGTCATGAAAAATGGTGGTTATAGCTCATTGATAGGAAGCTCCTACATTTTTTAATCCAAAAGGCATAACGTTCCAACAATAGGTACCCCATGCACAAGTGAATGTAGTCTTTTCTTTATCTTCAGGAGCTATCTTAATCTGATTGTATCTAGAAAAACCATCCATCAAGGAATAAATCTCATAACCCACAGTCATGTCCACTATCATATCTATGTTGGGAAGTGGAAAATCATCCTTTGAGCATGCTTTATTGACATCTCTAAAATCTATGCAAATTCAAATGGATTTTTCATGTTTGGAAACTAGTACAATGTTTGATATCCATTCAGCATAGTCAATAGCTCTTATGAATCCTGCACCAAGGAGTTTTTATAATTTTTCTTTGAACTAAGGGTAATTGATCAAAGACTACTTGAGGTCATTTTCCTTGATTTACTTGATATCTTTTTGTAATTGACATGAAAGAAAAGATCATAGTTGATAAGATGACCCTAAGAAACGTTGGTACCAGACTAGGATAGTGCAAGCATTCAATTGTCCAAAAGAGAGATGATAAGATAGAAATTTTGCAAAAGGCATAAACCAACACTACCACAGAGATGCCAAATGAATGGATAAGTATCATAACACATATGGATCAGGAGGATGATTTACCAAAATTATATTTGATTGAATTTGATTTTGGATGGAAGTTAATTGGACAAGAGATTACTAAAACTCTCCAAGCATGTTATCAAAGAATCTAAAGGTTTACTTTCTCAAAAAGGATGATTTCTAACTTACCAACCCCAAGCAAGGTCACTTTTGAAATCAAAGAATACTAATCCAAGAGGTCAAGACACAGGAAACCAAGGTGCAAACAATCTTCCAATAGCAAGATAAGTGACTTACTATGATCCGGATCGACCAAGGAAAATTGAAAAGGACAGGAATCAGCTCACTATTTTGACAGACTAAGGGACAGTTTCGCACGAGGGAATGCAGTCCCACACGAAGAAATGCTAGGGATCACATGAGAAAATGACATCTCATGTGAGAAAATGTCAGGCTCACGCCAGAATGTGCACAGAGCCCAATGATAAAATAGGATCAGACTGCTTGACAGTAAGTTTGTAAACTTAGGAACTCAATTTTTGTTCGTTTTAAAAGATCAGGTAAATACATCAACAAATTTTTATCATCGATCAAGCATGTAAGACAACAATCAAGGAGTTCAAGAAAACAATGTCTTCAAACAATGGGCAAGGGACAAAGCAACCTTGCACATGAACAAGAATAGTGACTTAGTATGCTACTCCTTAAAGATTCTATTTGAGTATGTTCTCAAAATGTTTTTCCAATCACTCACATAGTCCTAGCAAATAAAAAGTTGGTTGCACTATGGTTCTTAGTAATGGTTTGACTCTACAACTTTTGCAATCTCAAGAGGGAGAACTCCAATCTAGGCGCACCAGGGTTTTGACACATTCCAAGAATTTAATCAATTGGAGATGCTGAGGAGATCTGACAGCCCAACAAGAAACCACACCTATGGAGATTTCTTCCACAAGGACATTTGTATAGTGGTTGTTGCTACCACTATGAAAATGGCTATTACCGCTTGAGGTTTCATCCACATGGTTGACCCAATAAAGGGAATGTCCACTACGATTAACCCTCTCTAAAAAGGTGACTCACAAAAAGGACCACATGGGGACTTGGTTTAGATTCAAGGATCTGAGTTTATGGTACTACCCAAAAAGGGAGTAGAGCATTTTCCTCTATCCTCTTCACTTCACCCAAACATAGCAAGCAAGTTCATTGACACACTAAGATTGAAACCACCTCACCAAGGTTCATAATGTCAACAACAATGTCTACCGAGCTCTTTAAGTGGGACCAAGAGAGAACGTATCAATCAGTGTTGAGGACTAAACTAAATAAGACCGTGAGATAGTAACAATATCCTCCCTACCTACAAGGGGTTCTATTGTCAAGAAGAGCTTCACAAGAAACCCACTCTCTCAAGAATGCCATAAATAGTGTTCATAGGGCCTAATTACTATGTGAAGCACATATGCAAGAAATTGAATCTATGTTCTTTTTAGAGCCCAAAATTGAAGTGTGATCTATGAAAGAAAGAAACATTCAAGCTAAACACATGAGAGATTCATTTTATATTCAAAAACTGAAATGTTATAGAGATAATAGCAACTCACCTTAGGTCCAAAGATTTGCAATCCAATGCTATGTTATCTCAGCAAATAGAATCAGGAAAATAAGTCACAGCAACCATTAAATGTTAGAAAATAGAAAATAAAAAGTAAATCTACAAACTTTAAGTCTTTGTTGTCAAAAGTTTGTGTGAGATAGTACACAATGTCACATGAGAAAGTACCAAACCCGCATGAGAAAGTACATAGGGCCATGCGAGAAAATGCCTTTATTGTGCGTAGAAATGCTAATGCCAGCAAATCTTCACATGATATAGTGGGAAACCTCACGTGAGACTCTGTACCAGAGATGCACGAAAGTATGAACAGCGCACAAAAATCATTAGAAAAATAAAATAAAATAATATGAGGCAAGAAATTCAATTTTTTGCCCCATGGTGGGTGCCAAAAATGTGTGCTAAAATGTTGACTCACTTCTATGAGTCATTAAATCCAAGATTTCTCAAGAATAAGGTCTCAAATGGTGACTCATAGCTCTCTATTCATGGAGTGCAAGGGTTTATGATAGAGGCCCTCAAATTAGACCTAGTTTTGTGCCCATGCAAGTGCACCATAAAATGAGAGATTCAAAGAGGAAAAGAAAGAATGCTAGTCTCCATGATCATCAAGTATGCATGCAAATGAAAATGAAAGCTATTCTATATGATAACAATGCATGAAAGAAAACTAATCTATAAAAGGAAATGCTTATGCAAGATTATTATATGAAAGGAAATATGAATTTAATATAATATGAAAGTGCAAGATTAATCTAAATAGATTTCCATGGAGCATGAGAGAAGAAGACAAGAAAAGAGAAGTTTCAATATCCACGCTCAAGTGCTCAAGTGCTCAAGAATCTTCTCCAAAATTGCTCTCCAAACCTGTAGCATAGCAATACAAAAAACTTATATCATCTAAATGAGAAGGAGAGGGCTCCTTATAAAGGATAGCAGACGGTCAAGATTAAGAGGCAAAAAGAAATGAGCAATGGTGGAGATTAAATCTTGGTTGATCCATGTGCTCAAGATTTTTTAAGAGGCAAAAAGATGAAAAAGGCCCACCACTTAGAAGTATGTGCATTCAAAGTGGAGAGAAAAAGAGATTTTTATTTATTTCCTTTTTCAACACAAAGAGATATTTTAAGTGGGGATTTTATTAAAAGAGGAATTTTATTTTAATAAGATGATTTATTGAATTAAAAGGGAAGTTTTCTTTTAATTAAATGAGCCTTAGGATAAAATGATCAAACCTTTAGGAAATATTAAAATAATTAAATTAATTACAATTTGATCAAGGATAATGATTTAATTTGAAAATATTGCAAAGCATTGATTTAGGAAATGATAAATTGATGAATGGGGGCCCAAAGTCTAGGCGACCATTTTAGGGTGCATACAGATCCTACTAGATCAATGATCCTATCAGTTTGATAACATATTTTGGTAGAGCCAACATGCTCCACATTATATACAACTTGGTAGAGGTTAGCATGGATATGTTATTGGTGTATTTCTCAAAGTTGCACACGTTACATTCTTTACTATTAGACCCGATAGTGGACATGTTATATTTTAATGATAGGTATATAAGCTCAAATTTTTGTGTTGATTGAGTAGATATAGAGATGATGTGATGATTAGAGGATATTTTTTAAAGGTCGGATATATTATGAACCTAATTGAAGAGGTTAGGTTGATGTATATGTTTTATGTACTTTCATGGAACTATATTGGTATATATAATGTTATTTCTGAGTTCATCATTTTTTATTGTAGTCCAACATTATCTGTAAGCAGTGAGATTTCTTAAGGGTTGTAGCCCTCTTTTTTTAATTGAGAAGTCTGCTCCAAGAAGTGTGTCTGAATACTATTACATTCCCATTTTTCAATATCACCCTTAATCGGGTTAACTATATTTTTGCAGAGATCTTTGTGGGTTCCATCCTTACTATGGTTTTTTCCTTAACCAGGTTTCCACACAAAATTCATGGTATTTAGAGTTTTTGGATGCTTATTTTTTTTGTATCTATTTAATTTTTTATTGTGGTTAGCTTATGGTTTTACAATCAATTCGATGAATTTAAAAAAGTATCAAACACTAATTCACCCCCCTCTCAATGTTCCTCAATACCAACATTCATTACATGACATATTGAGAGATGAAGACTATAGGGTTTCTAGGTTACAAGAACTATAATTTCTTGAAGAATATCAACACCAAGCATATGATCACCTAAAGAGTTATCAAAAGAGGATGTAAAGAAACTACAACAAGAAAATTAAACCTAGAGAGTTTCAAGTTGGTGACCTAATTCTAAGATAAAACCTAAGGAATCGAGAAAAAAAAAAAGAGAAAAAAAAAGGAAGTTTGAGGAAAATTAGCTAGAACCCTTTGTTATCACATCATCCTATGGAATATGAACTAAGAGACTAGCCACATGTGAGGGATATGAGATTTAAGAACCTATAAATAGAATCCATCTTAAGAGGTTCTATACCTAATTAAATGAAAGAGTATCGGATGAAAGAGTATCATTTTGTACATCAAAAAGTGATATTGAAAAAAATCCAAAAATAATAAATATGGAAACCAAAAAAGTAAAAAATAGTAAAAAGTGATCCTGAAGAAATAAAAAACAATGGAAAACATCTCAAAAAAATGGTATGCTTGGTGAAAACCTAGTAAAAATGCACCTTGATACTACCTAAAAATTAAAAAAAATCCTTAAAAAATCATTATCTTTGTGAACACCTAGTAAATAGCCACCTTGTTAATAAATAAAAAATGTGTAGAGGAAAATCATGCTAGACTATCCATTAGAACATAATGAATCCACATTTACTCATCTAGAAGGACTATTGGATGCAATTGACCCACATTTTCAATCTATTGAGAAATCAACTTGGGTAAAGGTACATAATGAATTCAACAATAGAATGTTCAATCAATTGAATGTTATGATTGGGAAGGGATAAGGCATCATTGGTCATTGTTACTCAAGGTTTAAAATATTCTTTGGGAGGAAGAAGCAAAATATATCAGTCGTGTATTGATTATCCTAAATGTGTATCTGACATTGATAAAATTATTAAACAAAGTGAAGCTAAACTAACTAAGCTATCTTAAGGATATGTCCCTCTAATGGAATTAGCTTTGGTACATGCAGCTCAGGTGACTAAAATGAATGATAAGATTAAGAACCTTATCACTAAGAAGGAAATAATGAAGGGAAGGATTGGAGAATTGATGAATCAAATTGTTCATAAGCTTGATATTCTGACAAGAGGTGTGAAAGAAGCTAATGCAAGGCATGAGTTCCTAGATGTACCTAATGTAGGTGAAGCAAAGAGACTAGCATATGAATTTTGTGACAAAATTAAGATTGTTGAGATTCTGATGAAAAGTTAGGATGTTGATTTTGTAGCTCTGAAGATAAATTTTTCAAATATTTTCAAACTTTTGTTAGTGCACTTTAGGTACCTGTGTATATAGACGGATGATTAGGATTTTGGTAGTCAAATTTTGGTGTTATTCCCTGTCTTTTCCATTGATGTCAAAGGAGGAGAGAAAAGGTGATAAAAATGAATTGATTAGCTCAGGGGGAGAAAGAATTTTTGGTAAGAAGAGACAATTTTGGAGCTTGGCATTTTGCTTGGAACACTTAGTCATTTTTCTCTAAGTGTTGTCTTCAACTCCAAAGGGGGAGATTGTTGGAAAAGAGATACTATTACACAATGGTTGTATATTATAATTTATGGTAATTATACTCATTTCACATTATCTTCAACATATTTTGTTTATACCAAAGGAAAAAATAGAAAATCGGCTATGTATGGATGAATTGGCAGTAGTATACAGGTTCAACAAGAGGTTCAATATGAATAAGTTCAGTTGAATTATTAGTAGAAAAATTAGTTAAAGGTTTTTGGAGTATATTATATGGTATTCTATGATCACAACACCTAATGTTATGTTTTTGTTAAGCTTTGGTACTCTGGGTATCAGATTGACATAACAATATGGATGACAGAATCAGTCAGCAGGTGGATCGATCAATGATCCTACTGGATCGATGATCTGATTAGTTTGATCACATAGTTTGGTAGAGATGACATGCTACACATTACTACATCTTGGTAGAGGTTATCATGGAGATTTTATTGGTGTATTTCTCAAAGTTTCACATGTTACAGACTTTACTATTGGAGTTGATAGTGGACTTATATTTTAATTATAAATATATAAGCTCAAGTTTTTGTGTTGATTGAGTAGATATAGAGATGATGTGATGATTAGAGGATATTGTGCAAAGGTCACATATATTATGAACCTGATTGTAGAGGTTAGGTTGATGTATATTTGATGTACTTGCATGGAACTATATTGGTATTTATAATGTTATTTCTCAGCTCAACATTTTGTATTATAGTCCAATATTATTTGTAAGTAGTGAGATTTCTTAAGGTTTGTAGCCCTCTTTTGTAATTGAGAAATGTGCTCCAAGCAGTGTGCCTAAATGCTAGTACATTCTCATTCTATAATATCACCCTTAATCAGGTTAACTAAATTTATGCAGAGATATTTGTGGGTTCCTTCCCCATCATGGTTTTTTCCTTAACCGGGTTTCCACACAAAAATCATGGTGTCAAGAGTTTGTGGATGCTTACTTTTTTCTGTATCTTTTTTTTTTTAATTGTGGTTAGCTTATGGTTGTACAATAAATTTGATAAAGTTAAAAAGTACCAAGCACTGATTCAACCCCCCCCCCCCCCTTGATGTTCCTCAGTACCAACATTCATTACATGACATATTGACAGATGAAGACTATAGGGTTTCTAGGTGACAAGAACTATAATTTCTTGAAGAACGTCAACACCCAAGCATATGATCACTTAAACCTTTATCAAAAGAGGATGTAAATAAACTAAAACAAGAAAATTAAACCTAGACAAGTTCAAGTTGGTGACCTAGCTCTAAGATAAAACCTTACAAATCGAAAAGAAAGATAAAAGGAAGGAAAGTTTGAGGAAAATTGGCTAGGACCCTTTGATATCACATCATCCTATGGAACATGAACTAACAGACTAGCCACATGTGAGGGTTATGAGATCCAAGAACCTATAAATAGAATCCATCTAAGAGGTTCTATATCTAATTAGATGAAAGAGTATCATTTTGTACAACAAAAAGTGATCCTAAAAAAACCCAAAAAGAATAAATATGGAACCTGAAAAAGTCAAAAATAGTAAAAAGTGATCTTGAGGAAAGAAAAAAAAATGGAAAACATCTTGAAAAAAATGGTATACTTGGTGAAAACCTGGTAAACATGCACCTTGATACTACCTAAAAATCAGAAAAAGTCCTAAAAAAATCATTATCTTGGTGAGCACCTAGTAAATAGGTGACTTGTTAATGCAAAAAAATGTGTTGAGAAAAATCATGCAAGACTACACATTAGAACATAATGATTCCACATTTAGTCATCTAGAAGGACTATTAGATGGAGTTGATCCACATTTTCAATATATTAAGAAATTAGCTTGGGTAAAGGTACAAAATGAATTCAACAATAGAAAGTTCAATCAGTTGAATGTGATGATTGGGAGGGATGAGACATCATTGGCCATTATTATTCAAGGTTTATAATATTCTTTGGGAGAAAGAATCAAAATATATTAGTCATGTATTAATTATCCTAAATGTGTATCTAACATTGATAAAATTATCAAATAAAGTGAAGCTAAATTGACTAAGATATCTCAAGGATATGACCCTTTGAAGGAATTATCTTTGGTACATGTAGCTTAGGTGACTAAACTAAATGATAAGATTAAGACCCTCATCACTGAGAAGGAAATAATGAAGGGAAAGATAGGAGAGTTGATGAATCAAATTTTTCCTAAGCTTGATATTCTGACAAGAAGTGTGAAAGAAGCTAATGCAACACATG
This sequence comes from Chamaecyparis obtusa, assembly GCA_027943335.1. Lineage (NCBI taxonomy): Eukaryota > Viridiplantae > Streptophyta > Pinopsida > Cupressales > Cupressaceae > Chamaecyparis > Chamaecyparis obtusa. The sequence goes on from BSBK01002847.1 coordinate 1,117,306, forward strand.
AGTTCCCGGGTGTACCTAATGTAGGTGAAGTAGAGAAACTAGCATATGAATTTTGTGGGAAAATTCAAATTGTTGAGAGTTTGTCAAAAAGTTGGGATGTTGATTTTGTAGGTCTGAAGAGCAACTTTTCAAATATTTTCAAACTTGTGTAAGTGCACTTTACGTACCTATGTATATAGGCAAATGATTAGAATGTTGGTAGTCAAATTTTGGTGTTATTCCTTTTCTTTCCCATTGATGTCAAAGGAGGAGAGATAAGGTGAGAAAAATTAATTGATTAGCTCAAGGGGAGAAAGAATTTTTGACAAGAGACAATTTTGGACTTGGTATTTTCTTGGAACACTTAGTCATTTTTCTCTAAGTGTTGCCATCAATGCCAAAGGGGGAGATTGTTGGGAAAGAGACACTAGCACACAATGGTTGTATGTTGTCATTCATTATAACTGTATTCATTTCACATTGTCTCCCAACATATTTTGTTTATACCAAAGGAAAAAATATAAAATAGGCTATGTATGGATGAATTGGCAATAGTATACAGGTATGACAAAAGATTCGGTATGAAGACGTTCAATGTAATTATTAGTTGAAAATTTAGTTGAAGGATTTTTGGAGTATATTCTATGCTATTCTATGATCACAACACATGATTTTATGTTTTGGTTAATGTTTGGTACTCTGGGTATCAAATTGGCATAGTAGTACAGATGACAGAATTAGTCAGCAGGTGGATCGATTAATGATCCTATTGGATCGATGATCGGATCAGTTTGATCATATATTTTGGTAGAGCCGACATGATACACATTATCTATATCTTGGTAGAGGTTAGAATAGAAATTTTATTGGTGTATTGCTCAAAGTTTCACACATTAGAGACTTTACTATTGGAGCTGATAGTGAACTTATTATATTTTAATGATAGGTATATAAGCTTAATTTTTTGTGTTGATTGAGTAAATATAGAGATGATGTAATGATTAGAGGATATTTTGAAAAGGTCAAAGATATTATGAACCTGATTTTAGAGGTTAGGTTGATGTATATTTGATGTACTTGCATGGAACTGTATTGGCATATATGATTTTATTTCTCAGTTCATCATTTTGTATTGTAGTCCAACATTATCTATAAGTAGTGAGATTTCTTAAGGGTTGTTTCCCTATTTTGTAATTTTGTAGTGTGCTCCAAGAAGCATTCCTGAATGCTATTACATTCCCATTTTTTAATATCACCCTCATTTAGGTTAACTATATTTCTGCAGAGATATTTGTGGGTTCCATCCACACCATGGTTTCCCTTAACTAGGTTTCCACACAAAAATCATGGTGTCAAGATTTTTTGGATGCTTACTTTTTTCTGTATCTTTTAACTTTTTATTTTGGTTAGCTTATGGTTGTACAATAAATTTGATAAATTTAAAAAATACCAAACACTGATTCACCCCCTCCTCTCAATGTTCCTCAATACCAACATTCATTACATGGCATATTGACAGATGAAGACTATAGAGTTTCTAGGCTACAAGAACTAGAATTGGTGAAGAATGTGAACACCAAGCATATGATCACCTAAAGTTTTATCAAAAGAGGATGTAAATAAACTAAAACAAGAAAATTAAACCTGGAGAGTTTCAAGTTGGTGACCTATTTCTAAGATAAAACCTAAGGAATCAACAAGCAAGAGAAAGGAAATGAAAGTTTAAGGAAAATTGGCTAGGACCCTTTGTTATCACATCATCATGTGGAACATGAACTAATATACTAGCCACATGTGAGGGATGTGAGATCTAAGAATCTATAAATAGAATCCATCATAAGATTTTCTATACCTGATTAGATGAAAGAGTATCAAATGAAAGAGTATCATTTTGTATAGCAAAAAGTGATCCTGAAAAAAACCCAAAAATAATAAATATGGAACCTAAAAAATTCAAAAATAGTAAAAAGTGATCCTGAAGAAAGAAAAAAAAATGGAAAATGTCTTGAAAAAAATGGTATACTTGGTGAAAACCTAGTAAACATGCACCTTGATACTACCTAAAAATTAGAAAAAGTCTTGAAAAAGTCATTATCTTGGTGAACACCTAGTAAACAGGCACCTTGTTAATGCAAAAAAAAAAAAAAAAAAAATATTAAAATTTTGAAAAAGAAAGTAAATTACCTTGGTAAAAAGGAACCTTTGTGGAAAAAAAAGCAAATAAAAAGAAAAATGCAATAAACTCAAGTAGTGGAAACCTAGAAAACGGGCACTACTTTCTTTAAGTTAAGCTCCTTTATCTATTAAGCATTGCATTTGCATTTTATCCATCCTTGTACATAGCCATAATAAAGTCTCAAAGTTGCATAGCTCAGTTGTCAAAAAAAATTCATCATGGTTTGTAAATTTGTCTTATTCTATCATTGTTGTCAAATCAAATTGGGGGGAAAATCCAAACTTAATGATCTCATCAAAACAAACACGAGCATGACCCAAATGCACTTTATCAAAATTGAGAAACATGATAGTTGAAATTTTCAATCAATCCAAAACATAAAAAATCCAAACACTCAACTAAGATTAAAATGACAAATTCAATTGAAACATCAAATCAAATAGCTTGAACAAGATCATAATGGTAAAAAATGGATGAAAATATTCTGAAAATATGGATCAACTAACAAAAGAAAAGATATTCAAATGTTTGTTTCTTGATTTTTGACAAATCATGTTTGTTAGCAACTCAAGGATGTATTTTGACTAGAGGAGAAATGATGAAACATGATATTTTCCTTATTTTATGCTTGTGAGAATAATTCATATAAGTATGCAAATTCATCTAAAGACATGATTACCAAAGAATCATCGATGACATTTTCATATGAAAAGGATTAGTTCTTTGTTTATAGATGCAAAAGGATATGTAGGCCATTTAGGTTCTTCATACTTTAATGCTAGGATTCTATTGAAACATTGAATCCGATGAAAGTGGTGTTCATACCATCATGGTTGAAAATCTAACTAGTGAGGGTTGTACCAATTTCAATGATCCATAAAGAGATCAATGATGATAATTGCAAAATAAATTGATCTGTTGAAAAATGACAATAATCTAGTTGCATTGGCACGGTGCATTCATTTTCGATTAAATATTGCATTGGTAATCATTATGGGATTTCTCAAGGGGGGGTCAAAGATAATCAAAGGTCAAATCAAAAAAATTCTCCTTTAGGTGGAACATGTTAGGCTTTAACAAAAATAATGCATCTTCATTTAGGTTTATAAGTCATTGCATTTCATTATGTAGTTAAGTAAATCATCAATCATCATCATTAAGTACATTTAATTTGTATTAATTTAAGTTAGGTATATTTCATTTAGCATATTAATCTTATTTCATAAGCATATAATTATTTATTACATAAGCTTCATTTTGGCACATTTCATTAATCATTACATAATTTATAAGAATTTAGTTTCATTATCCATTAATAATTATCCTTAAGTGAATTACAATTGCATTTAGGCTCATTATTCATTATACATTTCATTAACATCATTTATTGCATCATTATATGTACATAAACATTTCATCATCATATACAAATCATAAAACCATTGCATCTATACATTGCATCCATAAAGATAAACCATCATATAAGAATTAACCATGTAATTAAGCCATTCATTTGTGCATCCATACATGAACACCTAAGTAAAATAAAGTGCATACATACATAAGCATTTAAGTAAAGTCAAGTTGACTTATACATCCTACATATAAAAACACCAAAATATGCATATAGATAAGACCATATAGAATTGTATCCATCTGCATCATGTCTATAGATCATCAAAATCATAAATTTGAATATATAATGACATCAAAGGAGAAAATGATAAGTATCAAGAAGGCTAAGAAAGCTATATCAAGTGTAAATATATTATGAAATAAACCTAGATAATCCCCCTTGCATAGTTAAATTATTTGTAAAAATCAAGCCAAATCATTTTTAAACTTGAAAAATTGTTTAATTGTCAAAACTTACCTTTAATATAAAGTCTTAGCACTTTTATTAAAAAGATCACTTTGTGCAACTTAATCTTGATTAAATAAAAATTAAAAGGGGATTTTCTATTTTGTCATATTCTCCAATCAAGCTTGACCAATCAAAAATCTTGAATTCTCTCACATGGATTGACTTCTTTCACCACTCATCTCTACCTAACATCTTTTTTCCTCTTAATCTCCACCCTTCATTCTTGAGGAAATTTATTTAAAAGGAAGCTCTTCCTTGGATCAAGGGTTCCATCTAGATCATCTTCATCTTTTGCCTTCTTGCATTCTAGAGTAATCTATGCTAATTTTAATTCCTAGTTCTTAGTTTCTTTCATTATATGCTCATAGTTCTCTTGCATTCTTAGCATAATCTTGCATTATTAAATCTAGTTTTCTTCCTTGCATTGTTTACCATAGTATAGTTTCTTACATTTTCATTCTAGAATAGTAGTTGTTTTGCATCCATACTAGCTTAAATTCTTTCATTCTAGCATTGTTCTTGCATTATAGTTCACTTCTAGTTTTGCATTGAATTTGAGTCTTCCATTTTGGAGTAGTCAAGTCACTAATCCTTCATGCCAAACTGATGAGCATCATAAAAGGATTAAACTCGCTTCAACTAGGAAGAAATAAGATACTTTTGAGGGTTTAATTGGTTCATTTGATATGGACTTGTATTGCTAAATTCTTGATTTAATGGTTAATTGAGTGTTGGTTTCTTTTCAATTTGATACCAATATTTAACCACACATTCCTGCTGCCCACCGTGGGGCTCGAATTGAAAACTTGCCCCTTTTCTTGAAGGATATTTTTATTTATTCTTTGAAACTATGACAAATATTGTACCTTGTGGTCCATATTATCATACGATATTTGAGTTTATCATGTGCAATAGTAATAATTATCGTACAATAATATGGTGTAAGGTTTTTTATCACATGTAGTGTTGACTTTCATCGTATGATATAATATCCTTGGAGTTCATCATGTGGCTCTTTGGGTTCTATCGTATGATAATATGGTGACCGACTATGTTTCATTGTATAAAAAACAATGAGCATTTTTTAGGGTCTAATAGTTAAATTTTTTGGATTTTGATGCTTGATTTAGCATTGTCTTGTCTCTGACCTTCTATTTTGCAAGTTTTAACAGGTTTTTGTAGGGTATTTGATAGAGAAATCGCTTGCCAAAGACATCAACACTTGCTTATTTCAAGACTATTAATTCTTTTTGGTTGTAGGACACTTTTCAAAGACATATTTTGAATACTACTAAAGCTATTTGTGTTTCAAGTTGTCTTGGAGATACAAATCAACATTGTGCTTTCATAAATTAAGTTTTCTAGGCACCTAGTTTTAACTAGAAAGGCTTCTTTTCTTGTAATTAGTTGAGTAGTAGGAGAGTATGCTCTTCACCTCCTAGAGGGTGAATCAGAAATCTTTACCTACTTGATTGTTGGATTAATTTATGAAAAGTTAAGTATTTAGAGGGGAGGGGTGAATCAATACTCCAAAAACTTTTATTCACTTTTAACCATTCACCGAATTGATAACTTTGCATATAATAACATAAAACATATAAAACAAAATTATAAAACACAACTCATAAAATCATGATTTTTAGTCTCACAGAAATCCTTAGTGAGAGGAAAAAAATTGTGGTGGGGATACCACCCACAACACTTCACTACTCCAGTAAAAAGCTTGCTCGGTTAGAGCTAAAAAGTTTAGCTATTTCTAATATCTTTCCCGATTAAGAGTATTTACCCTGTTAAAAGTATAAAGACTTATTCAGTCTACCTTGCTAAAGGATTTTACAAATCTAACCTAAGAGGTGTACCCTTTTAAAGGATTTACAATTTAAGACTATTAGATCCTACTCGGTTAAGAGCTTTTACAATTCTGATTACACAATAAATCAATACATAATCTTTCTGTAATGTTTGCATTAACATATGCTTATCAAACTCAATATGCTCAATAAAAATTTACCTCATACTGTACTTCACTCACAATTTCAATTTTGTACTCAGTAACTTCAACTTTGTATCACATTCACAACTTTATTCTTACTGCTCTGTTACTCGGTGGCTTCTCTACTCATCACCTTCACACTTAAATTTTAATGATCATCACCTACTCTCTACAATTTCTCCTTTGCATCTACACACACACACTCATCTTTACATACTGATCTTTTATACTCGATCTAGAAGCAGTGGAAATATTTTAGATTCATCTCCTTAAGCGGTGCTACCAAATGTTACATCTCCAATGCATATATTACATGTAATTCTCATTGGCGGATCTTACCTTGTAATCATGCAAAATCATCATGTTTAAATACCAATGCTTCATCAAACAATTTCACTGAGATTTGTAAAATGTTTTATGTTCGGTGTCTAGATTCAATGTATTTGTAGATTCTTCTTATGTCAACCTGTGTTACTTGGTAACACATTTTCTTCTGCTCGGTAACATGTATGTTTCTCTCAGCTCAATAACTGTTGTAATCGATAACTGTTGTAACTCGGTAACTTATTTGTGCTTAGTATGCCTTGCCTTTCTCAATGCTTGTTCTTTATTCCTTTTACCAAAATTATATTTTCCTTACTTCCCTTTATCGACAAGTTTATTTTCTTTACTAACTTGACTATCCTTCTTTACCAAATGACTTTTACAATCAATATGACTTTAAAAAAACTAATGACAACAAAATAACTCTATAGGAGTATCAATCTCCCCCTTTGGAATTGGTTTGGCATCTTTGTTAAAAACATTCAAAGTCATTAAAATTTTGTGTCCTTAGAAAAATTTGACCATGTATATACTTCTCGTTATAATTTCTTATATGTCCATTATCCAATTACTCAATTTTTTTGTATATATATACATGGGGGTGTCCCCGCGACCTAGCCCAATGCTCAGCAGCCTGTATCTTGGGTACTTGTAAGAGCTAGGGCAAGACTAGTCCCCCAAGGGATGAGATCAACCACCTGCAAGCCGTCCCACCTGTTTAAACCCGGGAGGGAGTCGAACTTGAGACCATGAGTCATCCACCCATAGCCTCAAGCCAACTCAATATTCATTACTCCCCTTGTAGTAATTCTCCCTATATACAATATCTATCCATCTCCTTTACATACATATATACTCCCTTATATATAACACTCTATATCTCCTTTTTACTATACAATATGTCACCCTTTTTTGACAAAAAATGCCAAAAACAAAATTTACTTACTATTTATCTAGTGGAGGAATCTTATCAAAAATATATTTATATCTTTGTTGTGCATCTTTCAGTGATAATTTCCATAACTCCTTTATTGTTTGTAATAATAAAATGTTTTCACCGATGTCAACTGCAAGACTTATCATGCTATCCATAGCACTGATATTAGGGGTGTTCACTAGGTCTTTAGCCTTATGAGTATGTTTCTGCAATGACTCTATCTGTAGTATCAAAAATGTTTTCAACTCTAGGAGTTCCATTCTAAATTTTTTTCTCCTCTATTCTCAACTCATGTTGCACTCCCATTAGGTGCTTCAGCCTTTGATAGTAAACATTGAATGTATCAGGCTCGGTTGTGACTTTGGCTAGCTGCTCAGTCAACTCTTTCTCAATTGATTCATCTTTTTCCTTTATATCCTTTGTAAAATTTGAAATCAAACAAATTTTCTAAAATAATGAAATAATATCTTGTAATTCATTTTCTAATTTGGTAACCAATTTAGAAAGTGTTACCTTATCAAGTGCTACCAATTGAAGTAATTCTTCAATTATCTTATCTTCCATTTTCTTCTGATGTACGTGCATCAATTATTCAATGGCCTTAGTACCTAGTTGATTTATTTGACTTACTAGTTCAATCAATTGGCTATATATACTACCTTTCTCATTTATATCTGCATCTGGTATAATCTCCTATAGTATCTCTTTGACATTCTCTAGCACATCAATTTTCTATTTCTTGGCTATCAATTTGTCCTGTGTTGCTTTCGTCTTAAGTTAATCTCCAAATTTTGATAACTCTTTAGGGATTAGAGTGGAGATGTCAACCTTAAGAATTATAATTGGTTGGATTAAGTCAACTTTCTCTTTCTCATGCTTCCTCTTCTTTGACTTTTTCATTTCTTCTTCCATACTCTCACCAGTAGATAATTTTGGGGAATGAGATGCCTTCTTTGCATGATATGTTGTTGTAGTTGTATCTTTAATTTTCTCTTCTCTTTCTTCCTTTTACTTTTCTTCTTTGTTCTCTTCTTATTTCTTTTACTCCTTTTTCTCTTCATGAATCTCTTCTTTCATCTCTTCTTCTTTATCCTTTTCCTTCTCCTTGTGCTTCTCTTTCTTTGGTTCTTGTTGTTGATGTGGACCAATAGTCTTGGTAGGAATGACCAGCTATGTATTCTGATCTTTTGCAATCTCAGTCTCTATAGTGTCCTCAGTATCCTTTTATTCAATCTCTGTCACTAGTTCGGTAGACTCCTCTACATTAGTAGGAATTTCTTTTGTTACCTCTGAGATAACCTCATCAATCTTAGGAAAATTTAGTATGTGTTCAATAACTGGATCTACATCCATCAATTTTTATTTTATTGAATCATCAGTATTCATTTCGTCAACGTCCTTTACCTCAGTTGCCATCACATCTTCATCATTTTCTATATCTTCAGTTGGGTCTTTGCCAATTATATCTTCAATGATAACCTCATCTTTATCAATTATCAAATCAATAGGATTTGACTTCCCTTCTTTCTCCTTGATCTTTATTGGTAGGTCAAGAAAGAAGAGCTTTCTCCATAAGTCATATGTTTCATTTTGTACTTCTTCTAGTTTATCGACCATTATCCTTAATGTTCTACCCTTGACTAAAAAATTATTTGAATATTCTTGCAATGCTTCATTAATCCCTTGTACCAACAATTTGGGTATAGTGATAGCTAGGGATCTCTCCCTCATTTTTTCTCATATGCAATAGCATATTTCCATCTTGCATCAATATTTTTGTATAATTCATCTGGTACTCGGTTGGCCATCTCAACCGGAGTACTTATAAACTTGTGCAGAGTAAATACAATTGCTTAATATTTTATTTTTCTTCTTTAGTTCTAGTTTCATATTTAACATATTTAATCTAGCAAGACTTCCATACTTCTTAGTATTATCAATAAACTCATCCAATTTTCTTGGATTGTAAGGTTTGTTTTGTACAACTTTGAATTGGCTCAAGTCTTCTGATTTGATTTTTTTATCTTCTTGTAGCTTTAGCTTTCTCCTTGGTCTACCAGCAGTCTTCTTTTCTCTTGTATATGTTTTGGGCTTTAATTGTTATACCTCTAGTTTCTTCTTCTCTCTCGGTGTGGAGGAAGACCTTGTCAATGGTCTTATAGAGATTGGGCTAGGGGTCTCCTTTTTTATTCTTATTTTCTTTCCCTTAATCTTAGAAGGACCAACTTCATCTTCCTCAGCAATAACTCCTAGATTCGCAGACAAACTACTTATCATTATGATGGCTTTCCTCAATGCCTTAGGTATTAATATACCTAGCTTTATTTTGTTCTTTACTTCTTCATAAGTACCATACTAATTGGCCCTTTTATCAATAAGTTTATCTAACAAAGCTTCAATCTACTAAGATGTAGTATCAATGTCCATCTCGTATCCCATACATGGTAACCAAATGGTTCTAAGATTCATAGCCTTCACTATGCATGTGTCGATGTCCACTTCAAAAGAGATAGTATCATGATATTTCTCCACTAGTTGAGGTAGAATTCTAAACTTTTTGTGCATTCTAGTTTGAAACTTTGAAAAGTAGTCATTCATTATCATGTCAAAGTTATCTCCTAAACTTTGAACAAACTCATTTATCTAGTAAATAATTAGTTTATTAACACTCCATTCTACATCATTGTTTGATGGAAACAAGTTCTGAAAGTAGAAAAATATACATATCAATAATGATCCAAACTTTAGTGTGCTGGTCTTTGCTTTTCTAATTGTATTCATGTTGTAATCAAACTTCTTCAATAAGATCTCACATAGATCTATCTTCATATCTTTCTTGACAATCTTGTAGGCAATATCCACACCTCTACAAGTTACACTATCTACCCGAGATGACTAAAAGATTGGGTAGGATATCACACTACTTGCAAATCTCAACTTAGGATCATCAACAATAGACAATTTGAGACCTCTTCTATCCCATTTTTCTTGTGTCATCTCACACAGTTTGTTCTTGTCTATTTTATTCTGATATTTTGGTCTATCATCGATTGGATAACCAATTACAATATGTAACACATCCTTTGTGATCTTTACAGGTGCATCGAGCCATATGAATTGATTGTGAACTTGGCTCAACACAATTCTCATCCATTCTGATTTAAACATGCTTGGTACATGCAGTGCATGCATCAAACCCTTGGATTCCAAATGAATATGCTCATCTTTCAGTTTCCCATTTACACAGATTTTGATAGTGTGTATCGATGTCAGCTTGGAAAATCTCCTCAATCTTGCAATAGATGAAGGCACAAATATCTTCAATCAGAATTACTCTCAAAGGAATTGAAGATAGGGCTCCCATTTTATCAGGTTCAATGGCTAAGGCTGGTGGTAGCTTGTACTTTGGATTGACTAGATCAATCTTCTCCATGACAACAAGATTTTGTACTTTTGGTGCCATTGATTATCCACTTGACTGTAGCATTTCTTTTGAATATCGACTCAGTTTCTCTTTCTCATCTTGGGAAACAACAAGTAATTACTTGAATGTGCTTGATTAAGTTAATTCTCTCAGAGGACTCATCTCTTCAAAGTGCTCAAATGCTCTAAAAAATGTAAGGTAAAAATAAAATGAAAAGGGGTCTATTTATACCTTTCTCCTTGATTAGGGTTTCCAATGACTATAGTTTTGGAATTAAATGTTGTTATCGACTCCCTTTTCACCGATTACCAAATACACTTCCTTTCACCGAATGAGACAAAATAACATACTCTTCTCACCGATCAAAACATGAAATGTTAACTTCACAACATATATCCAGATGCATCTAAATATGCTAATATGGATCTTTGCACAAATGTTAGGAGCTGATTTAAGATTTAATTTTAGTTTCCAATTCCTAAACATACCTTTGACCTATTAGGTGAAGATGATCATATACTTAACATCACTTCTTTATTTCCTCTTCTATCTTTACCAATTATTTCTTCTCTCAACATCATATATTTTCGATTGATATGGCAACTTGAAATGAGTAAGTTAATGATCTTGACATCAATGACATCATAACAACTGATTCAATCATTCTACATACCTTTCCTTGATCGGTTGACCTTGTTCATTCTCATTAGTTAGTAATCTCATCAGTTGGGGTAACAACTCACATCATCCTTGAATAGTCATAAAAAATAGCATAAAATATCTATCACCATGTCATTATGATCAGTCAAAGGAAATCCATCAAGTTGGTCAACATTAAATTCCTCTTCCAACTCTCCATTCAGAAATACATTTTTAACATCCATCTGATACACCATGAAATGTTTGTAAATAGCATATGCAAGAAAAATTCTAAAAAATTCAATTCGAGCAATAGGAGCAAAGGTATCCTCAAATTCACTACCTTCCATCTATGAGTATCCCTTATAAACAAGTCTAGCTTTATTTTGAACAACTTCACCATCTTCATTCATTTTTTTTTTGAATACCCATTTAGTTATGGTCACATTCTTGTCCTTAGGTCTAAGAACTAGGATCCATATTTTGTTCTTTTCAATCTATTCCAATTCTTCTTCCATAACTTTAATCCAACTTTCATCTTTTCATGCTTCATCAACATCCTTAGGTTCAATCTTAGAATTTCTAGCAAGTCTTCCTCTAGTATGAAACCTTGATTCATATCACCAATAATATGATTTTCAAAATGATTTATCATTACATACCTTGGAGTCTTTGGATTTGCATTTGTAGCTAAATCTTGTGTCTCCACTTCTTCCTCATTTGCAAATTCTTCATCTTGATCTATTGAACCATTCTGATTCTAATTTTAATTTTGTGTTTTTATTTCCTGATTGTCTTTCTCACCATCTGATTCATATCTACAAGATCTAAATTATTTATAATAGCTTTCATCCGCTGTAACATTAGCACTTTCAATTATCTTTCTCAACCTCTTATTGTAACACTTGTATGCTTTTCTCTTTTTAGAATAACCAAGAAAGATAACTTCATCACATCTAGGATCAAATTTCCCTAAATCTTCATCTCTTTTGATGTAACATTTTCTTCCAAATATTCTTAAATATTTCACTTTGGGGACATGACCATACCATATTTCATAAGGGGACTTACTAGTGCCTTACATGATTTGAACTTAGTTCAATGTGTAGACTACAGTACTAAGCACTTCTCTCCAATAGTCTTACAGTATCTAGAATAGTTCTATTTATTCACTCTACAATACCATTCTTCCACGGGGTATGCAATGTATACATTTACCTCTTTATCACATACTCTTCATAAATGCATTGAATTAACCAGATGTGAATTCTCCACCTCGACCAGATCTTATACATTTCATCTTCGTACATGTTTCTATCTCAATCATTGCTTTGAAAATCTTGAATTTCTCAAAATCTTCATATTTCTCCTTTGAAAATGTAACCAACATCATTCTTGAATAGTCATCAATGAATAATATGAAATATCTATCTCCATAATAACTTCTAAATATAGGGGGGCCACACAAATCAGTATGTACTAGATCTAACAATCCACTTGAAGAATAATTCTTTCTTTTGAAAGTATATTTAGTTAGCTCACCCAACTAACATTCCTTATATATCACATTAGCATGCTCCAAAAATTTAGGTAAATATCTCACTTCTTTAGTAGCGCTTATCTTCACAATGTTATCAAAGTTTACATGAAAAAATCTTTTGTACCATAACCAATTGTCATAAACTTCAAGCAATCAAACATCTATTCTTCATACTATTCAAATGAAACACATTACCTTTGGTTTGTGTTCCTAATGTAATCTCTACTCCTAGACTTCCAATGATTTTTCACTTCTCATCCTTGAATTTTAGATTGTAACCTTTGTCAACTAGTTATCCAACACTCAAAAGATTATGTTTTAAACCTTCAACATATAAAACATCATCAGTGTTATTCTTAACATAAAGTGTAATGGAACCTCTACCTCTAATCATATAGGGAGTATTGTCACCAAATCTGACAACAACACCATCATACCTCTCCAACTTCACAAATTATCTCTTATCTCCGGTCATGTGATGTGAACAACTATTATCTATCACCCATTCATCATTTTCTTCAACATGTGTAACCAAGGCTTTTTCCTCATTTAAGAAACTAGGGTTCTCATCTTTGATAGCAATAAATACAAGCACATCTTCACTCTTTTTAGATTCATCATCAGTTACACCTTCACTAGCAAAAAATTAACACTTCTTCTAATATTTAGGTTAAAATTTCCTAGGATTATGCTTCAGTTCTCTCCCAAGACATCTAGAATAAAAATGACCAATTTTATTACATGAGAAACATTTCAAAGGTAACTTCCCATTATACCTACCATTTCCCTTAGGTAGTCTCTTGGAAATTAGGGCTTCAATTTCTTCAATATTCCTCTCCTTTTCCTTAATTTATTCCAATTCCTTTGCATATCTAGATCCATACTTTGATGAAGTTTCTCTAGGTCTTGTCTTTTCTTATCCTTGGAAATAGTAGCTTTAAATGCATATTTAATTTTAGGAAATATATCACCAAATTCTCTCATCTAAAAGGCAGATAACTTACCAACCAATGTGTCTCTTGTTATTAGTGCCACAGTCTTGATATCTTCAATAGTAGAAACCTTGTGATTGAAAGAAGAAGGAAAGGATCTAAGTATCTTAGAAACAATTTCATCTTCCTCCAATGTTCCACTAGTGCATCTAATTCCACAAACAAGATCATTTACCTTTAGCATGTAAGAACTAATGTTTTCATCCTCACCCATATTCAATGCCTCATACTTCCCTTTAAAACTCCATAGCTTGGCTTTCTTCACACAAGCATATCCTTCATGCAAAATTTCTAATTTTGTCCATATTTGATGCTCCATCTATAATCATGACATTTTTATATTGTGTATCTGAGAAGACACTCAACAAGGCTTCTTTTTTAATGATATTATACTCAAATTGCTTCTTCTCATCTGCAATAGTAGTAGAAATATCCTCAAGAGGATTGTAAGACTTCTTAGTGATCTCCCAATAATCTTTTCAAATACATATTAGGTGTGTAATGACTCAACCCTTCCAAATGGAATAGTTAGTGCCTTCAAATATCAAAATCTCTTTCTTAAAGGTTTCCATCCTAGATCTCCTCAAGAGATCAAGCTCCCAAAAGAGGACTTATCTCTGATACCAATTTTTATAAACAAGGTAGCACACACAATTGAGAGGGGGGAGTGAATCAGTTGTGTCCCAAAACTTAAAACCTCAATCAAATCTATACTTAAAGTCTCATATCTGAATGATGAATACTAAAGGAAGATCACAACACATTAAGAAACATGTAACACCAAGATTTTTGATGTGGAAACCTGGTTAGGGAAAAAATGATGGTGGGGATCAAACCCACAAGATGATGTACTCTATTAAAAGCACTATAACTAGTTAAGAGTAATACAAGGGATATGCACATGCATTCAGGTGCATTGTCTAGAGATCACTACTAAAATATAACAAGGGCTACAACCCAAAGGAAGGCTCACTACTTACAATTGTACACACTCAAATGGTGCACTTCTCTAAGTCATTATATCCAAGGGAATCCATGAACGGGATACCTTAGAAAGTGACCTAGAGCTCTCTATGCATGGAGTTGCAAGATTATTTAAAATTTTCTCTTAGCTAAAACTATTAAGCTAATGACCTTGCTAGTCAACTACACAATGAGAGATTCAAATGAAGATAAGGGAAAGAATGTCAATATCCCCAAGAATCACTATGAAATGCAAATGCAAACTAGATTAAGATGAATATGAAAGCAAGAAATGAGAGGTGCAAGCTAAGCTATGGAAATGAAAGTACAAACTAAACTATGAAAGGAAAGATGCAAGTGTTACAAATCCTTCCTAATTAGACTAGATGAAGTAATCTAAAGCATAAAGGAAACTAAGCTAATATGAAGCTATGAATGCCATGACAGTGCAAGAAATGAAACTAGAATAACATGTCGATGCAAAAGCCAAGAATGCTCCAAATCTTCAAAAGCTCCAAAGTGACCTAGAAAACTAGCAGCATAACATTAGTATTCAAAATGCATATGAAAATGAGGAAGAGAGCTCTTCTTTTATAGGAAATGAGAAAGACTAGACCATGGAGATTAAGAGGCAAAAGACTTAATCAAGGGTGGAGCTTGAAAGAGGAGCAATCCATGTGCACAAATATCCTCCAATGAGAAAATAAGAGTTGACTTTTGTGTCCATATAAGACAAAAAGTGTTTTTTATCCTTTTATAAAATAAGAATAATGCTTTATTTGTGCAATTTAGGATAAGATGAAAAGTGGGGGGCTTTTTATTTAATAAAAGGGGAGGAAATATTCCTTTTAAATAAATAAAGACTTTAGGATAAAATGGTTAGCCCAAGGCAAATAATCGAAAATGATAAAATAGGATTTGATCAAGGAAATTGATATAATTGATAAAATGCTGATTTTTGAAAATATTGATTCAGGGATTTGATAAATTGTTGAATGGGGCCCCAAAGTCTAGGTGACCATTTTAGGGTGCATACAACAACAAGTAGATGGGAAACAATCCACTATGGACAACAATCCACTAATCATGAACTAACTGGTAGCATCCTCAATATACTAATACAGCTCCAATGAATTACATAATACATCAAATCTCTACATCAATTGCATATTCCACTCATACATCTTCACACAACCTCTCATACACATGCACGATCCTCTCTCCAAAAATATATTACATCATTATATTTATACAATTCATCAACCTTGTAGAAATAAACAAGGTTGACATCAACCTTAACTCCTTTATTAAAAATATTTAATCAAATACAATACAATCCAAAACATGTCAACAAAGACATAGTAAGGATCCAAATATTCATCCTCAAATAGGCTCCAACTCCATAAATTATGCCTCGATCTATTGCAACATGCTACACCACCATGTCGGCCAAGAACAATAAGAACACCAACACACCACAATATAATCACCAAATCCAATCACATAACTCAATGCAATCCTACAAAATGAATATTAAATGATCTATAAACATCAACAAGAAACATGAAATGCCATAGTAACAACCAAAACAACTATATCTCATAAATCACCATTATCTTTGCATTGTTCATCACGAACACCAATCAGTAACATTTGTCACTAAAGAAAAATAGCTTACCAACATAAAAATCATGAACCACTCGATCTGAGGACACACATTCATATCCTAATCTCACCACCAGGTTAGTAACTATAAATATTGCATAACTGAACCACACTAATCCAAACATTGAAACATTGTCTCTTCTCGAATGTCCAAAATACCAATCTATGATCAATCATACATAACTCATTCAAATCACCATGTGAACCCTTGTAAATTGACATAAGTCAACTACAAACATCTCTGAAACCATTTTTACTTTTTCACCATATGATCTTCAATACAAAGCCATACCAAACAAATATTCTCACCAAACATACCAGGAACACTGTCACAAACACTAGGAATATGTTGATATCAATGACAAACATCAATTTCAGAATACATATGCATGATAATCCAACAATATCTCAACAGATGTATCTTTTATCTTCTTATTTAGGATTCATGTTTCCTATTTGTTGGTTGATTGTTTGTGGAGTCTCACATTTTAGATTTGGAGGGGACACTTGAGGGGATTTTTTTCCTCTTTGATGATATTTTTTGCATTTTGCTAACACTTTTTCCTTGTCTTTGGATATTAAGATTCAAATTAGTTTCTTTTCATTCCCTTTTTGTAATCTTCTCTTATGATATACCATTCTTGATTAGTTTGTGGCATCATCTTCCAAGTACTTCACAACATACAAGCATATTTTATAGACATCATCATCCTACATTTGAATTTTTCTTCCTACCAATCCTTATCCAGAATGGGAAGCATTCCTACATTTGTACTTGGTCTATCTTCTTCCCAAAGGGAGAAATGTTGTTTGCAAACATTTGACTATGTTATGTCTTCAAGTACTTGTAATTTTTGTAGGCTATTCTCCATTGCAAGGGGGTGTAGTCTCCTTTCTTAATTCCTATTGAGACCTCCATACATCATTTATCCTATTACTTATCTTCATTTGCATGCCTTTTTTGGGATGTTTTGCATAGAATTTTTCTCCCACAAGGTTTTCTCATTTTCTTTTCTTTGTGAGAGAATTACATTAGATTGCATTTGCATTGTACATGGGTACCTAACATGGCCTAGTTGTTGGGACCCATAATGTAGCTATTATTGCATAATAATCTCCCTAAGTTGCACTTAAGGGTGGGTGTTACAGTATATTATTATTTCCTCTTCTTTCTTAAGGCATATTAGTTGCTATTTATATTTTTGAGGTTGCATTATTATTTGTAACCAAGTAGTTAAATTTACCTACTCCTACCTAATGTTGCATCTCATTTGGACACATGCAATTTTTTGTCCCCTCCATTCATTCTTTTCTTTCCTATATAAGTAGGCATGTATACATTGTAAAATAATCAATTAATTAATCAACAATGTAATCTTGCATTTCATTCTTGGTTTTCTTTATGGTTGTTCATCTCTTGGTGTGATATTGAAAGTTGTAGCTTTTAGTCTCCTAATCGCCTCTATAGATCTTTTGGTTTAGTGTTATATGTTTAAGACTTAATTTTAACTAGTATATCATCATTCATGCTCTAGGATATTCAACAAAATTTGATGGCACATTTCAACATGATAGATGTAGGGTTTTTGTATTACTTCCTCAATCTCTAGGTTCTTTAGTTTATTTAGGGGATTTTTGTATATCAGCAAAATTATTCCATTGACTTGGTTCATATATTTCATATGATAAATCAAAATCCCACACCTACACCATTTTAGTCTGGTGTCACTTTAACTAATTTTTGTACAACACCTAGTGTTGATGCTACTTTGTATAGATAGTTGGTAGTCCTTTGTATTTGACCCACACTCATCATAATATCACCTTCACTATTGGGATTGTCTCCTACTTTCACATGACTCTCTTGACATTAATTGGAAGTAAAAATGTGTATTTAAAGGTATATCTACACCATCACTCATTTTGGCATTCAATACACACTAGGAGCTTCATAGATAGTCGGCTACATTGAGTAAGATTGAGTAGGAGATTTTGATTCTATTAAAATAATAATAATAAAATATAGAGTTAGGAAATTGTTTAATCAATGAGCAAGGAAAAGCAAGTTTACCATGAATAAACACAAAGCTAGGAGCATTCACCAAAGCACAATGAAACAAGGAGACAAGATTTTGAAGGGGCAAAAGCATAAAAAAAACCCCATGATATTAATGAAAGTGGCAACAAAATGCCAGAGAGAGAGAGAGAGAGAGAGAGAGAGAGAGAGAGAAAAGCTCATACAATGATAATAAAGAAGAAGAAGAATCTCATAGAAAATGAGAGAGAAGAGCCATCTCTTAATAGAGATGTGAGAAAGGAGTTACATTGTAACTCCCAATTCTGTGTATGCCACATTTCACTAGTGTGTGAGACAAGTGTAGGATTCCTCATAAGGAGGAATATCTATTTTCCTCAATAAAGGAAATTACAAATATGAAATGTCATCCCACTTGGACTAGAGGATGAATACATTAGGATACCTTGGTTTATCCTTTAAATACATAAATTACCAAGGAAAGATTAAATTCTAACACCCCCCTTTAATCTTTACTTGGGGTAATTACATCAAGGGGTATCAAATCCAAATTGTTACAATGAAATTCAAATTTCTCTCTAGAAAGAGGTTTTGTCAAAATATCTACAACTTGATCTTCACCTTTGCAATGGATGAGGGAAACTTTCTTTTCTGCAATGTGCTCTCTAATGAAGTGGTGGTGGAGAGAAATGTGCTTTGATTTTGCATGGTAAACTAGATTCTTTGCCAAGGCTATTGCACTTTGATTGTCACAATATAATGGTGTAGGTTCTTGTTGAGGTAGACCCAAATCTTCAAGTATTCTTCTAAGCCATAGAGCTTCTTTAGAGGCATGAGTACAACTTTTATATTCAGCTTCAGTAGAACATAGAGACACAGATTGTTCTTTTTTACTTTTCCAAGATATAGAACCTGAACCAAGAGAAAAACAATACCCAAAAGTAGATTTCCCATCACTGGGGTCTCCACCTAGATCTGAATCAGTAAAACCTTTTAAAGTAAAATCAGAATTTGCAACATAAAATAATCCTAAATTAATAGTACCTTTAATGTAACATAATATTCTTTTAGCAATTTTGAAATGAATTTGTTGAGGTTTGGACATGAATCTTGAAACTAAACCAATACTAAAAGATAAATCAGGTCTAGTGAGGGTTAGATAAATTAAGCTACCTACTAGTTCTCTATAAGGAGTAGCATCAATGAAAGGAGATTCCATATCTATCATTAACTTAGTTCTTAAATCACATGGAATTGAAACAGGATTAGCATCATTCATATGAAATCTATCTAGGAGATCTTTAGCATATTTACTTTGAGAGATAAAAATACCCTTAGGGGTTTGCCAAATTTACATTCCTAAGAAATAATGTAAGAAACCTAAATTTGTCATTTGAAATTTTTGATTGAGTTGAAACTTAATATCAGAAATTAACTAGTTAGAACTGGAAGTAAGAATCAAATCATCAACATATAGAATGATAATAATAATGTCATCTTCACTATGCTTGATATACAAGTTAGGATCATTTTGACTTCTTTCAAAACCTTGAGAAATAAAGAAAGCATTAATTTTGGAATACCATTCTCTAGGAGATTGTTTTAAACCATAAATAGACTTCTTTAGTTTGCAGACTAAATGTGCATTACCTTGTTGAATAAAACCAGGAGGTTGAAACATATAAATTTCTTCATGCAAATCACCATTCAAAAAAGCACTTTTAACATCCATTGGGTGAATAGGCCAATTCATTTTAGCAGCTAAAGCAAGAACAATTTTAATGGTAGGCATTTTAGCAACAGGAGCAAAATTTTCATTATAGTCTATTCCTTCAATCTAAGAAAAACCACATGCAACTAATCTAGCCTTAAATTTACTAATTTCATTGTTGGAATTTAACTTAGTTTTATATAACCATTTGTAGGAAACCAGATTTTTACCATGAGGTAGAGGAACAAGATCCCAAGTATTATTAGAAATTAAACTATCATATTCTTCTTGCATAGTAATTTTCCAGTGAGGTTGATTTTTAGCTTGAGCAAAGGTTTGAGGATCATTAGAATTAGAGAGAGAAGTCATAAGATCATAATTACAATAGTTTATCCTTCTAGGTTTAAGTCCACCCCTTCTAGCAATGTAATCATCACCCTCATTAAGTAAATCTTTAAACCATTTAGGATTTCTCCTAGAATTAATAGAAATATTACTAGGAGGAGTAAATAGATTATTACCATCATCATCATCATCACTGCTACTACTAGAAGGAACAAAATCATTAGAAGGAGTATCATTACTATCTATTTGTTCATCATTATCCTATTTATTAGTATTATCCTTAGTGTTAGGAGCAGAAACAGAAGGAACATAAACTTTAGGAGTAGAAATTTGAGGAGTAGGGTTGAGAGACAAAGGTTGGTCCTCCACAAGAACTATGTTGCTGTGACTAAAATCAGAATCTGAAATTTGAGAACAGTCATGAACACCATTTTCAGAAATGCAAACATCTCTAGCTATGTGAACTTTATTAGTAAGAGGATCATAAACTTTATAACCTTTAGTGTTCTTAGAAAAGCCAACAAATATATGAGGTGAGGATTTAGGATCTAACTTTTTCCTTTTCTGTTTAGGTGTGTGAACATAAGCAGTGGAGCCAAAAATCTATAAATGAGACAAATTGGGCTTTCTACCTGACCAAACTTCTTTAGGAGTTTTATTTGGAAGGGCCTTAGTAGGGGTTATGTTAAGAATATAGGTGGCACATGCCATGGCTTCAGCCCAAAATTTATAATCCATATTTCTAGCATGTAAAAAATAACTACCCATTTCAACTATAGTTCTATGCTTCCATTCTACCACACCATTCTGTTCTGGTGTATAAGGAACGGTAAGCTCATGTTTGATACCAAAAGATCTTAAATAAGCATAGAAAGCATGATTAACATATTCAGTACCATTACCAGTCCTAAGAATCTAAATTTTACAACCACTTTGTCTTTCTACAAAAACATGAAATTCAACAAAAGTATCAAGGACTTGATCTTTACTATGCAGGAAGTAAATCCAAGTTCTATGAGAATAATCAT
This sequence comes from Chamaecyparis obtusa, assembly GCA_027943335.1. Classification (NCBI taxonomy): domain Eukaryota; kingdom Viridiplantae; phylum Streptophyta; class Pinopsida; order Cupressales; family Cupressaceae; genus Chamaecyparis; species Chamaecyparis obtusa. The sequence goes on from BSBK01002847.1 coordinate 1,138,921, forward strand.
CAACAAAAGTTAAAGCATATTTAGAACCTAAAATAGAAGTATTTTCCATAGGACCTAAAAGATCACTGTGAATCAGAACTAACTTATTATTAGCTCTCCAAGATGATTTGTGGGGAAAAGATTCTCTATGCATTTTACCACTCATACATCCATTGCAATCAAACTTAGAAGTAGTAAGCTTAGGTAGTCCATCTACCATATTTTCTTTTTGCATTAATGATATATAATCAGAATTTAAATGTCCTAGCCTTTCATGCCAAATGTGAAAATCAACAGTAGTGAGTAATGAATATCTAGGAGAAACAAATTGATAAAATTTAAAGAGATTGTCATCATCTAATTTAGCATCAGCAACTATCTAATCAATGTTAGGATCAATGATATGACAATTCTTTTTATGAAACTCAACCTTATAATCTTGACATAATTGAGGAATAGAAATAAGGTTAGCTTTCAAATCAAGAACATAAAGCACATCATGTAATTTACCATTTGGAATAGAAACATTACCAGTTCCTTCAACTTGACAACAATAATTATCAGCTAAGGAAATAGGAATATTCAAAGAATCAAGTTGCAAAGAGTCAAAAACTTCCTTATGGGATGTAACATGTTGAGATGCACCACTATCTATAATCCATTCAAGTGGTTTAGAAGCATTAAAACTAACAGTAAAAGTAGAACGAGATTGATTTCCATTAGGGTTTCCATTTGAGTAATTTTGAGAATTACGTTGATCATCTTTTTGTTTCTTAAAACAATTATGAACTAAGTGACCATCTTTACCGCAATAGGTGCAATGAGGCCTATTTGATTGATTATTACAATGATAGTTATTGGAAGGCCTAGAATTATTAGTATTGTTAGATCTTTGATAATTTTGATTATTATTGGAATTATTAGTATTGTTAGGTCTTTGATATTTTTTATTATTTTGATTAGTGTTAGAAGATCTATTATTATTATGAAATTGAGAGACATATGCATGTTCATGAGTTTTAAGAATGCCAAACTGAATCAATTTAGCTTCCTCTTGACGCAACATATTTTGAAAAATAACATAAGTTAATTAAGATGCTAATGAAGGAATAGCTAATTGAGAATAAATGTTAGTAATGAACTTTTGGAACTATCTAGGCAAACATTTACGTATAATAATATGAATTATTCTTAAATCCGAAAGGGGAACTTGTAAACCATTTATTACAACTTTAATGGAATCAAACTTAAGCAAGAAGTCATGAACAGAGTTGAATCAGTATACCTGAGGTCTTCAAGTTGGTCTTGAAGCTGGATTTTTTGAGTTTCATCTACACTATCATAGGTATTTTTCAGGATGTCCCAAGCCTGATGGGCTTTTGTACAAGTGGAAATGAGGACATACAATTCAGGACTTAGGGAAATTCTGATTAAGCCAAGTGCTTCCTCATTTTTTGTCTGCCAAGTAGTTTGGTTAGCTTGAGGAGCAAAGGTTGTTGGTTTAGAAGTGGCGTTAGTAGCAATATCTAAAATATGACGGAATCTAAAAATGAAGGTTATGTGTGTTTTCCACGCATGATAATTTGTACCGGTTAATTTTATTTTTGGCATCAGGGTAGTCATGATTAAATATAGGATTTAAAGTAAAGAATAGCTAAACTTGAATAAATGAAAGAAAACTTTATCAGAACTTAGAAAGGAAAATCATATTAGACTATATGTACTTGCATGCAATAGCAAAAAGCTATAAAAGCTTTTGCCAAGGAGGCATGCAAGAGAGAAAAAAGAAACAACCAGAGAGAGAAAAAAAATAGAAACTAAGATTACTAAAGAGCAAAGAGATCTCAAGTAAGTTGTTATAGATGAACAAATACCGACAAGAATCTCTTGCAAGCAAGGTAAAAGTTTAAAAAAATCGATCCTGCAAAGAAACGTTAGTTAAAACAAAATAGAATCTAACTAAAAAATTAAAAAAAATCTTTCTTAAAGAAACAAATACTCTTTAAGAAAAAAAATTATATATAAAAAATTATATGACTGAATTTCAAAAAGATTGAAGATTTAACCAGATAATGAAGAGAAGAGAATATAAATATTTAAAAAATTGTAAGGACCTAAACCTAAAAAATCAAAACCTACAAGAAAATGTTAATTAACAAAGATATGCAGAAACAAAGGAAAAAAAATTCAACCCTGCAATAAAACGTTAGTAGGAAACTGGGTAAATATCATGCGAGATTTAGAAGACTAGAATAATTAATAATAATAAAAAGATTGAATTTAAAAAAAACTATAGCACTGGTATTAAAAGACTAACATATCACAACTAGATTAAAAGATTATGATGTTAGAGCAACCCCTTGAATCAAGGTGTAAAGCAACAACAACAAGAAAACCCTTATAAACTTGCAAAAAAAAATTGGTACTATAAATCCTTCTAATAACTAAATGTCTACAAGATAAATACTTAAAAAAAGAAAATAACAAAATTGCTTTTAAGAAATATATTAAGACTAGAATAGAATACTGAGTGAATATCTTTAAAGAAATTCCAGCTTCACTGCAATTATGCAAATCAACCGTTATGAACACGGTTTAATCATACAAATTGAGATTACAGCTTCGTTAAGCAAATAATTACTTCTTGCATGAATGATTTGAAAGATACACTAATGCAAAGTGATTGTTGCTGTAGTAATGAAATTAGAGATGTCGATGCTTACAAAGAATAGATTCACATCAAGCGGCAAGAATTAAAAAAATGACGATAAACTATGATCTTAATGCTAATGCAGAAACTGTTGTCATTACTAAACCTATTTGACAAGAATCCTCCAAAACTTCTTTTTTTTTAAAACACTAATGATAAAACAAGCAAAACTTAAATGAAAACCTATAAAATGAAACCGATTGCAATCAATCTTAAATGAAAAATGATTGCATGCTATGAGAAGATTGCATGTAAGCCGATAATCACTGTGCTGTCGAGATAGAGCTTCCTCGAGGGTGAGTAAGGAAGGGTCGGGGAGGGCAAAAAGAAGATGAGAAACAATGTTAGTTCATCAGTGGAGGTCGAGGAGGGTATGGGGACCTGAGCGGTCTTGAAGGTAGGAGTAGCGGAGAGGACACGATAGATTTGGTTTCCTATCCTTCGCGGACAGCTCAAAGGTCTCTTGGCCTCTCTACAAAAGATAGGAGAAACCCATAAACCCTTCAACACTGCATGTAAGGTAAAGACAATGCATGCAAAGGAAGAACCAACATAGATAAACAAAGACTCAAATATCCTCTTCTCACGCTGAGGAAAGGAAAGCTTAGAGAAACTGAAACTATGCGAAGCAAACCGAAACTAGGTCAAGGAAATTCGTATGCAAAGGAAACCGAAACTAATTACAATAGTCTTGAAAGCAAGAATCACGACATGCAGTGAAAACATGAGAGTGAAAAACAAAGAATGGACTAGAGAAACCAGAGAACACCAATCTTAAGATTGCAGTGAGTTGTTGTCGAACATGCAAATGAAAATACCATGCACATGAAAAAACTAGAAAGAATATAAAAAAAGCCGAACTACACAGAGCTTATACTGGCAGCGATAAAGGAGTGATATTTTTTAATAGAGAATAGTGCTCACGAAGTTAGATCAAACTAATAACTCAAAAAGAATTATATGTAACAGTGCACAAAGAACTATTAGCATAGAAATTATGCATGCAAGGATTTAACAGAAAAAAAATAATGATAAATGAAACTGTTATGCTAATAATAAAGATGAAGGCAGAGAATAAAAGAGTAAAGATAAAGGAAAATGGTTCTTGCAGAGATAAGATTCTATATTGAACATTCATTTAATCATTGCAAAAATAAATAAATTCTATACATGGTGCAATCGGAATTAGAAACTACTAAATTGTAGTTTGAAAAAAAACTTAATCATGTAAGAACCGAAATAAACATTTAATACTTTAAAACTTTGAAAGAAATTTGATAAATTTGAAATATTTATCAATAATGTAACCAACTAGATAAACTGGGTTTGGCGGTAAACTAGCCAAACCTATAAAAAAATTCAATTTTTTTTCTCACTTAATTAGATTAGAAAAATATACAGGCAAAAAAATAATTCTCTCAAGAGTCTCTGATATTGGAGTGCTCCAAGATATGGTAGCTCCTTCACCTGTACACTCAATACACGATTAAACCAACCGACTCTGATACCATGTTAAAATAATAATAACAAAATATAGAGTTATAAAATTGTTTAATCAATGAGTAAGGAAAAGCAAGTTTACCATGAATAAACACAAAGCTAGGAGCATTCACCAAAGCACAATGAAACAAGGAGACAAGATTTTGAAGGGGGAAAAGCATAAAAAAACCCCTGTGATATTAATGAAAGTGGCAACAAAATGCCTAAGAATGAGAGAGAGAGAGAGAGAGAGAGAGAGAGAGAGAGCAAAGCTCATACAATGATAATCAAGAAGAAGAAGAATCTCATAGAAAATGAGAGAGAAGAGCCATCTCTTAATAGAGATGTGAGAAAGGAGTTACATTGTAACTCCCAATTCTGTGTATGCCACATTTCACTAGTGTGTGAGACAAGTGTAGGATTCCTCATAAGGAGGAATATCTATTTTTCTTAATAAAGGAAATTACAAATATGAAATGCCCTCCCACTTGGACTAGAGGACGAATACATTAGGATACCTTGGTTTATCCTTTAAATACATAAATTACCAAGGAAAGATTAAATTCTAACAAATTCTCATAAGTCCACATTTAGCTCTTTTTTTTTTTGTTGGTTATGGTCTAATTGCATGATTTTTCAAGAATTAAATTACTATTACATTATCACCCACTGAGACTGAGCATCAAGGGGCAATTCTTACAAGCTAGTAGATTATATGGCTTCAACAACTTATGATAGAATTTGGTCATCCACAAAATCATGCTACTATAGTTTTGCATGATAACATTAAAGTTCCATTCACATTTCATGCAACCTAGTTGAGCATTAAGAAATGAAGCATGTCAATATACATATGCACTTCATTTGACAACTTATCCATGATGGTGTTCTATCCTTAGAGTACTTGCATACTAAGGATCTTGAATTACATACATCATTACTAAACCTAGCATCATATCTCTATTTTGCACTATGATTATTTCTTGGGGTGAATGAAGTTCTTCTTGGGTGGTCTTGAATCATCTTTCCTTTTTATATAGTTCTCTTGTTCATGATGAGTTTTTTTCCCACTAAGTTTTCTCCTTTACACTATTTTTGAGATTCTTTTTTTCATACATGAGTACCTTATCAAGATTTTTTTCTAAGACTCATTTTCTATTGATCTATCCCCTAGGAGTGATATTGTGAATAATGACTTTATTCATATAGTTGTCTTTTATCTTGTTCCTACAGCTAGAAATCATATTCACATTAGTTTAAGCTCACTTGGTTAGTTGTCTCACTACATAGAGACTTGGCACATGCCTTCACACTTGTCTCAAGTGTTTTGTAACATGTGTCACACTTCTTGGAGGGATATTAAATCTTTCTATTTTACCTTTCTACTTCCTCCTTCATCTATATATGCAAGAAGAGTGTAATGTACATACACATAATTTTATGATATATATTGGCCATTGCATTTTGTTTGATTCATTTACATGGAAGTATAAATTTCACTTTCATTTGTTGTTGCACCAATAAATTTCACTTTTTCCTGGTCTTTCTTCCTACCCACCTTAAGAGGCTTTTCGAGAGCACCCTTTTTGAAAGTTTTTTGTTATAACCTTAATGCAAGAAGGGTTCCCTTACTATTACCAACATCATGAAAATCCTTCTCTGGATTAACCATTGAATTGGATAAACCTTAATATTATTTCACCTCCTTTCATCAAGTTGTCTTTGACTCACCTGAAGTTGTCAATGGGATATCTATGTCCATTTGAGCATCTAGGATTCCAATGAGTGGATCAACAAGAATAATTATATACTCCTCACCAACAATTTGTTTCATACTCATAGGCTCCTTCCCTATAGGCATGTGAGAAAGGGTCTCATAAAAACTGATCTAATTCTTTTAGAGAATTAAAAATGTTAAAAACCTCATCAATTTGCCTATCCTTTAGAGTTCTCTTCTACCCTCTTCCCTTTTTTTGAGCCTTAACAGAAATAAATCCCTCTTTATGTTCCACCATAGGAGCTTTCCCTTTATGTTTCTTAGGAGGTAGACAAGATGACCCGTTACTATAAGACCCTATAGGATTAGATTTATGGAACATCCTCTATAAAATGATTATATTCATAACAGATCTGACAATAAAAAGAAAGAGTTTCATAATCAAGCTCTTGGATCCAAGAGATGGATCCCAATCAAATTTTCATATAATATGGCAGAGAATTACTTAAATCAATTTTAATGAGTACATAGCCATAAGTGATATATTTTTATTTATGATCTATTGTGATCGGCCTACGGGTTTCCATGAAGTAGTGCAACCAAATAAAAAATGTCATGTCTTCAAAATTTCAACAGAGACCATGGAAGTCAAACCCAAATCAGAACCCTTGATGGAAGCTCCTCTATAGGGTTAAATCCAACATGTCATGACTTAATGAAAAGCCCCACTTGATTATAAAAATAAGCCTCTATTTTAAAACCTTATTTCTATTTTCAATACACATAAATACCACCAAAAAATAACTATTGGTAGCCAACATCACCTCCATTTCACCCTCCAAGTTTTATGTATGATGAGCTCATGATTCCAAAAAGGTTATTAAAACCTGAATATCCATGAATTTTCAAATCAAGGCATGATTGGTCAAGTAGTTGACATCCTCCTCTATAGTATCAGGATGAATTACAATCTTGATCTTATGTTCACTTCTTGGAAGACACTCATTCACCTTCAAAGGCCAAAAACCTTTACTTTGAGAAGCAGTCCCCTGGTAGAAATATTAATCAACCCCATACTAGAATCTTATTAAATGATATGAGATGAGATTCCGCCAATCACCACATCCCTAAAAATGAGACTTTTCTACAAAGAAGAACATATAGGTTGATCTATGCAAGCCCCATGAAGGAAAAGACAAAACTTCAAAAAAACCTATGTAAAAACCCAAAAAAAGCCACCCCACTTGAGAGACAACTTCCAAACAAACCGTCACTCTTAGGAATACAACAACACTGACTCCACCAAACAAACCCTTAGTCCTAGGAATGAAACAACATTCAATCCATCAATCAAATAATAGACACCACATGACCCCACACAACACCCTAGCCCAAGTAGAATAAGAAAAAAATCCAAACAAACCTAGCCAAAAAGAACCAAAACAACAACCCCACAAACAACAAAAACAACCCCCTCAACCCTTAAACTTTATAATATTAAATATATATATATATAATTATCAATTATTATATGATTATATTATATTTAAATGATTAATTCCATTTTATATTACATATAATAAAAATAATACAAATTTATAAATTATACTAACATTGATTTATAATTATAGAAATAAGATAGTTATATTTAATTATAGGACATTCAAATTATTAATCAATAATAGATAATTTTTAAATTCTATTTTATATTATATACAAATAATAAACTATTTTATAGTTATTTATTTATTACTTAAATATTACTTTATATTCATAGCTATAATATTTTTAATTAATTATGTAGCTTGTAAATAATGTATAGATATAATAGAACAATTTAGAATTTTTTTTGAAAAGGGGGTAAAAAATTATTGAATCAACCAAAGAAGAGTACAAGAAAACCATGAACAACAAAATAATTGGCCAAAGGCAAAAAAAAATAATGATCACTTTAAGACTCCTAAATAATCTCTCATGTCCTCCAATATAACAAGATATTCTAGGATACTAGAATAATCAATAGAAAAATGACTCCAATCCTTGACATTCCACTTCCCCATGTGCTCAAAATCCCATTTAGCCAAACATTTTTCTACCTTGTTCCATTCCCAAGAAATATGAATAAAGGTAACATAATCAAAATGCCTTATGAGTCTACCAATCTGGTTGAAGACACCAACTAATTACCAATTCTTTCCTCCATATCACGTTTATTCAACATATCCACAACAACCTGAGAATTGGATTCACAAGTGATCTTCTACCATTCCAAAGAAAAACAAGTCTCCAAAGCACAAAGGATAGCCATAGCTTCCATAAAGTTATTAGTATGATGACCCTTATATATAAAGAAAAGATGAATTGAACCACCCAAGAAGAATTTTGCCAACTCCCCCAATCCCAACATGCTCAGGGTTTCCTCAGGAGGAACCATCAATATTAATCTTCAAAACCTCATAACAAGGAGGTCACCAACAACCATCTCATTGCAATTTATTCCTGCCATGGTGAACCATTTGAGATGGAGGATGTTGGGTACTACAACCCTACAAACCTAATCTTTGAATAATATCTAAGTCCCTTGGATTCACACCACTAGATACATCACATTGGCTAAGAGAGTTTCCTAAAACCTACTAATAATTCACATCCATAGTTGATGGATCATCATTTCCTTACCTTGAAATATCCCTCTAGTTATTTCCAACCAAATTTTCCAAAGAATAAATATAGGGGCAATATTCCACACAATATGTAAAAAAGAGGTTTGAGTAGGCAAGTACCCCAACCGATCCCAAAACTCCACCAAGGCAAAGACATGAAAGCAAGGCTTATTCCAAAGCCCCCACCAACAATACTATATTATTTTAGAATAGGGACATTGGAAGAAAATATGACAGAAGGTTTTCTCTCTACCCTTACATAGAGCACACATAGAGGGACCCTGAAAACCTCACTTACATAAGTTATCCCAAGTGAGAGATATGTTCTAGACAACCAACCACATAAAGAAATTACACTTAGGCTAAGAGAAATCACTCCAAATCTATTTCCACCAAGGAACAATAGCTCCCCCAAAGAGTTGTCTAACTAGCTACCAATATCTTGAGACAACAAAGAATTTAGCTTTCAAACTAGAGCTCCAAGCAAGTGTGTCCCTCTCCTCCAAAGAGATACAAACATTGTCTGCAAGGATCTTTGCAAGCTCCAAATGTTCCCCCTCATAACCTATGGGAGGCCATTCATATGGTTCTTTCTAAATAAAGACATCAACTTATACTAGATGCCTAGAAGCTTTATAGTATTCCACTTTAGTCCATCCAACCTCAAGAAAAATGATACTTTAAGGGTCAAAGATATGGATATGCAAAAAGGAGAGGTGGGAACTCATCCCAAGAATCCAACCAAAAAAGATCCTCAAAATCTTTATTGTAGATCCAAAATAATCTTTGCTTGATTAACTTTGCACCTCTTTTTGTTAGGAATAACAGTCCACCAATACAACTAAGAGGGGGGGGGGGGCGGGGGGGTGAATCAGTTGTATGATAGATTATTAAAATTTAAACTTTGAATAGCAGTAATACCAAATAAATGAACACAATGAATTCTAACACAATAACATAATATTTGTTGTCGAGGAAACCCTGTTAAGGGTAAAACCCCAGTGGGAATTAACACCCACTAATGATGTACAGAGAGTATAGTATCCTTGTTAGATGATCTAGCCCTATTAGGAGATGATTAAAATATTATAGTACATAGTCCTTGTTAGAGGACAAACCCTTTTAGGAGTCAAGAAAAGAAGTAGGCTTATTGCCCAAAGAAGGTTATGACCACCTTCAGAACTCACTGTTCCCAACACAAGTGTATGAAAGGAAATATACTATCCTTGAACTGTCTGATAGAAACTATCTTTGCTTGATCAGTTCCAATGAAGTATATAAGTTATCCTCTACTCTACATTCAGCAAACACAAGCTTGTAGCTTCCACAATATTCATTTTAATCACATTCATACTACCATATCTTTTCAAAAGAAAATATCTTACATATATACCTTATTACAAAATAAATGATCAGGTCATCCAATTAGGCTTTCCTAATATACAAATAATTACATAAATCCTTGCTAAGATACACACAGTTTCTAAAACAAGTATATAACAATTATATATCAATAATTAAGGACTGACATCCATAATCCATGCTTTCCATTCATGATACATGCTACAACTCTGAAGTCGGCTTCCAAATAGGTCTTCTCCAAAACACACACCATAGCTAACGTCATCCTTCTTTATATACCTTGTTAAGATCAACAAAAATTCTTCAGTACACTATCTGTCATCCCTTAAGCTCACATACATTGAATCCTCATCGTCCATAAGATATACTCAAAACTTAGAGACTAGCTTTGTCAACTTCCACTGTCATAGTCTAGTAACCAGTCTTCACTAAATCTTTTGTAACTCAACCATTATGCAATATTACATCATGCGATCTTAGATATAAGATCATAACACCTTCCTATACACACAACTGTGTTCGCATGATCTGAAACATTCATACGATGTTTGTACACTATAATAATCAGTCTGTTCTCTTCATAGAAATATATGTTGACATCAGTGACAAAACAAAAATGACAACAACAGTAATTCTAACATCACTCAATAGGATAATGTAGTGATCAAACATATTAAATGCATCCAACAATCTCCCAATTCTTTAACAATATCTAACAATCTCCCCCTTTGGCCTTGATGGAAACATATGGGAAAATCCATCAACCCAAAAGTATTTTCTTAGTCCCTTTATCACATAGTCTCCTTCCTAGAGGATTTTCACATAGTCTCTTTCCCCCTTTGACAACAATGGCAAAGGGTGCCATAAGTCATCAACTGTCTACAACAACCTTCTTCAATGATCACTCCCTTTGAGGATTAGATCCATACAACAAGTCTGGAATAAGATGGAGCTCTAAATGCCTCTAGACTAATGCATTCCTGCATCATTTAATTCTCACTAGGAGGGGCCTGCACCACAAGCATACCTCTAAGATATTCAAAGGCATCTTTTGGAAATGACTTTGTAAAGATGTCTGCTATCTATTCCTATATGCTAATGTATTCCAACCTTATTTCTTTCTCTACTACCTTATCTCTCAAGAAGTGATACTTAATAGAAATATGCTTAGTTTTAGAGTGCATCACATGATTCTTTGACATGTTTATTGTATTGGTGTCATTGAATAGTCTCACAATAGGTAATAATAATCATGCCATTGTCTCTCTTAGGATTGATATACTCATACTAAGGATTACTTTCCCCACCATGAAATGCATTTAGATTGTCAACCCAAGGTCATAGACTTGAATTGGGACAACACAGTTTGTGCACTAAGTTCCTCTAAGAGTCATACTACATATGCTGCAAGAAGATAAAATGCATGAAAGGAACCTATGTTGTTGCTGCAAGAAAGTAAACACACTTGGATACTTAATGAAATTACTACAGAAAGCTTGTGAAATGAATCTAGTCTATCTAACAACTCAAAACATTCACTATGTCTATCTTCTGCAAGTGTTGCAGGAACATCCACAGTAGTAATGTTGCAGGAGTAAAATAGTAACTCTACTTGAAAGTAGGAAAAATGAAGGAAGAAAAACTACTCTAACTTAATCTAATCCACCTCCCAAGTGGGCCCCCTTGGTTGGCTTCTGCTAACTACTAACATAGAAAATAATCCAAAATCACTCTTCCATTAAGTTTTTCTTAACTGGTTACATAACAATTGAACAACTCATGAAGAACAGAAAAGAGAAACTTCTGCTATACTAAATACATCATTCTATATTTTCTCATTACCTAACTAAGTCGATCAAATCCCTTTATAAAGAGGATTGATGCTTATTGAAAACATAACAGAAAAGTCTAAATAAACCTCACCAAATAAGGAGGCGGTAAAAAAACCATGACATATTACAATTATTGCAGATAACGGAATAACAACTCTGAGGAAATATAGCAAGACTTATTTCCTATATTCTTTGGAATAGCATCTCCTTTCTAGGTGTGGCATATCCTTTGGAACCATGTTGGATTCTTCCACCATGACTGGTCTTCTAAAACTCCTTTAATGTGGTTGCACCACTCTCCGTACTGCTCCTTGTTTACCTGAAAGTTTAGTAACATTTGGTACACATATGCAAGTCAACATTTCAACTCCTACTCAAATGTTAGAGCATAGCTTAAAATAACTATATGAAGTATTGTATTATATTTATAATAGTCAGCAAAACATGTCATTCAAGCTACCCATAGGCTTTGTGGCTTTAGTTGTACTTAGCATAAGTTCACATAGGTATAAGTCATAAATGTTTTAGAAATGTCTAACAGAGCATAAAGAGTGTCAACAAAGTATGAAGATTATAACAAAATTGAGACAATAATTTGTCTCATCATCTGCCCCCTACTAATAGAATGCTTGTCCTCAAGCATTGTATTTCTTGGCTATAGACCTGAAGTCACTGACAGTTGTCTTCCCTTTCTTTCCACTCTTGAAAGTGTAGTAAAATCCTCTTGTTCTTTCTAGGTAATCTCCTTGGTGCTCCTCCTTCAAGTGATCCAACCAAGTATTATTGATGTCATATAGGGGCCATAGGAGTGTAGGTAGTTTAAAAGACAAAGGCATCCATAATTCCCTTCTAACCTGCCACCCCAACTGCATATATCTGGTTGCTCTGTTGGTTGCTGCTTCAAAATTGATTGGGCTATGTGGCTCTATTTTCTTAAAGGCTTCTGGTAATCTGTTCCATTGTCTCCTTATTCCTGCAAGACCTCTCTAAAAGGAAAAGTATGGCAGTCCCTGATATTCTCTATAGACCTTGTCTCTTAATGTAAAGACTTTCTTCCTGATTTCTAGCTTTTGTTTTCCATAGATCAAATTGAGCCAATCCCTCAAAATGACATCAGGCTTATGTGACTCAACCCTTAATGGTAAGGGTTCAGATTTTTCTAGATCACTGTAGACATCCAGCTACCTGTCATAGTTTTCTTCATCATGCATCCATGACATTAGAGCCCTTAAGTGAATATCCCCTATATAGAGCAGAGGATTCCACTCTGTTTCATGTGGGATGACAAAGTTATGAAAATATAGCTCACATAATAAATTTTGTTTCCATGGGGGAAGAGTTTGATATATTCCATAAAAATCTTGGGCTAACTTGAACTCACATTCAATACTCTTCATGGTCATCATAAGTTGAAACAAAAGAAATTGCTCTTTTAAACAAATAGCATATACCCTAGGTGGCGGTCTACAAGCTATGACCTGATTGGCTAGTTTTAGGGCTTTGTCCATTTGGTTTTTTTGTTTCTTTAGCGGCTCCTTAAGAGATTCAATTTCCTCATCCTTATCAAATATCTCTTTTTGCATTTGATCTCTTTCCTGTCTCCACAAGGTCTTTTGAAAAACAAAATGATTGTATAGGTTAAAGAGTACAGACTGAATTATTTGTGAGGGAAATTCTTGCATTTGAGCTTTCTTTTTCTTTTCTTTGACAACTTTCTGAAAGTAATCAGTGAACCATGTGGACTTGTATGGCATAATGGAGACATTGGAATATGCAAGGTGCTACAGAGGAGTAGGTTGAATATTCACAAGGATTCTCTCTTGTATTACATTAGGGCTTGGTGCAAACATTACCTGATCATCCTATGGCATGCTACTATTAGGTTCCTGCACATTTTGAGATTCCTCCATATTTTGAGGTTCTACCCACAAGGGGGAGTCCTTGGGAATGTATTCAATAGAGGGTTCTAGAGCAGCTTGTGGTGCTAGAACATTTGGATTTCCAAGGGAAGGTAAAGACACTTTTCCTTGCATGCGAGGGCTTCTACGCATAGTTGCCTCTTCAACCACTGCAATTTTAATTTGGCGGGACCTTTTTGGCTTTTGTGCTACAAAAGTAGATGCTACAGGAACAAACGCTGCAAAACTTGACCTTTTTCTCTTATTTATTTGAACTGCAGGGTTTTGAATTTCATCTTCTAGGTTAGGGATTTCTTTTTCAACTTTCTATTTGTCTTTCTTTGTGGAAGAAGTAGGTATATCACTCTCTGGAGTGGGCTCTGAAGACTTGTTTTCTGGGGACAATTCTGGTTCTTTTCCTTTTTCATTTTTTTCTTTAGTAGGCCCAGAAGACTCTACTTCATTCCCTAGAGGTTGAGCAACAGGGTTAACTTGGGGCTGCAAGGTTTTAAACTGAACAAATTCTACCCAGGGCATGGGAGAGACATCCCTAAAGGATTTTCAACCAAAAGCTTTATTAGGGCATGGTGGCTTATGGAATTTCCATTACCCTTTTGTGTTTCCTTGGCACTAATGCTTAACATATTATAGAGAAAATTAGGAATATTGACTTGAAGATTGTGCCTTACATAACTAAGTAATTTGAAATGATGGGCATGCAGGTTTGAGAATATTCCTTCACAAGTTAAATACTTGATAATGTGGGTAGCCAATTTTGGAAATGGTGGTGGAAGAGACAATCTCTTGCATCCCTTCTTAGTGATTTCAAGCAAAGGATCACTCAGTCGGGAGAATTGAGCTCGAGATGACTTGGCATCATGCTTGTTAGGATAATGTTCTCCAATGACTGATAATCCAGTGACTTCTACAATTCTTTCCTCATTAGCAATAACTGTTAAACCCCACATAGTTGCTTGTCCCTCTTCAAAAGTGCCCATAAATTCTGTTGTAATCTCCTCATTAAATTATGTCAACTAGAGGAAATACCCTAGCCAGCCGCATGCATTAAATCTGTGAACAACTTCAACATCCACCAGTAAAATACCATGGTGAACTAGTTCATGTCTTTGTAATTGTCCACCCATCTTAGTAATTCCCAATCTTCAATTTTCTACTATCCAATTTACTATTAATCTTTTGGTCTTCATACACTTCTGCAAATACCTTCCTCTTCAAATGCATTTGCAATTCTTGAAAATACTGATTTTTTGCTTACATTACCTATGTTATGCTTGACATGAACAATAATAATGACATTGATTACAGAGCACATCAGAACCTTAAGTGGGAGTTATCTCACAATTTAATCATGGTCCTTTTCAAGTCATGTCAAGCTCATAAAATCAAAATTTGAAAGTACGACAAATACCATAGGATTAAAAGAATTAATAGAACGCAACCTAAGTACCAAATTGATGTGATGAGGATGTGACTAGGATGACTTAGGAATAACACTTGGAATTTATTCCACTTCCCCTGCCCCCTATGAAATTTTGACAAGTGTCCTCACTTGATAAATTCAGCATGAGAATGGGAAATTGGCGTAACGCTAATATGATACATGTAATGTAGTACTAGATATAATTATTAAAACCTATGTGCTAAAACTAAGGAAAGAGTTAAAAAGTTGTACCTGGCAATTAGTTACTGTACACATGAATGCAAGCTAATGAGAGTGTCAATTTTGGTGGCTACATGAAAGTGCTGATGTGGTATTTTATTGAAAGCATTAAAGTGGAAATTATGGGTGACGTGGTGTTTGAGTGGGTGGTAGACATGGAAATGAGATGAGTTGGTGAGAAGAAGAGAGAAAAGTGAATGAAGAAGTATACCTCATAGTTAATGAAGTTTTATTATGGGTGTTTTCGAAGGCATGTTATGGTGAGGCTAGAGGAGGAAGGCTTTCACCTTCTGCTGCAGGAACTATTTCCTAAGGTGCTGTTAAACTTTGTGTGTTGAACTATTGCAAGAATTCTTCCTTGGTTTGAGGCTTGTGATACAGGCGCAAGCGGTGTCCATTGACAAGTAGCTTAAATTGAACTAGATCAAGTGTGGTCAGTTGGATTTCTCCATTATCAAAGACATATTGAATTTCATATGGTCCCAACCATCTAGTCTGTAGCTTTCATGGAATCTCCTTGAATTGAGAATCATACAATAGAGACCAATCACCTATTTGAAAGTGCTTATTCTTGATATGTCAATTATGCCACCTCTTCCTTCGGTTCTAGATTAGCTTTGTTCTTTCCAATGCTGATTTTTGCATCTCATCTAGGGAATTAAGGTGGAGTAGGTGTTCTAATTGTGCTATAGGAAGATTGATGTTCAACTCCAGAGCTGTGCATAATGTTTTGTGTTCAAATTCTATAGGCAACATTGGTGTCTTTCCATACACCAATTTAAATGACGTGAACCCTATTGTGGTCTTCCATGTTGTACAATAAGCCCATACTACTTCAATTAACTGATTGCTCCAATCCTTGCAATGTGATTGCATTGTCTTTGTTAAGATTGCCTCTATCTCTCTATTGGTGACTTATGCCTGTCCATTCGCTTGCAGATGATAAGGACTAGACTTCTGATGCCTTATGATATACTCCTTCATTAGCTCAGTGATTAGATTTGAAGTGAACTGTGCTCCTTGGTCTGTGACTAATTCTATTAGAACTCCATAATGGGTAAAAATGTCCTCATACAAGAATTTGGCTACTTTTTTATCTCTGGCATTCTGCATTGCTTTCACTTCCACCCTTTTTGTTAGACAATCCATGCATACCAGGATGTAAGATTTTTTATTTGATGGAGGATCAATTGGTCCTATGAAGTCCATACCCCATTTATTAAAGGGTGTCATCACCACTTGTGGATTAAGTGGCATCTCATTTGATTTTGTTGGATGACCCATCCTTTGGCATTTATCACATTTTTTTGTATAATTGGCTACATCTTTGTGTAATCTTGGCCAATAATATCATGTTGTTAAGATTTTTAGGGTTTTTCTCTTTGCTACAAAGTGACCTCCACATGGCTCATCATGACAAGCATGGAGTATGTCATAATATATTGCATCTTCTATCACACACATCCTTATGATCTGATCTGGACTAGTGTAAAATAGATTTTTATCTATCCATGAAAATTGAAAGCTTTTCTCTGCAAGCTTTTTCCTGTCCTTCTGAGAAAAATGTGGGGGCATCTTATTTGCTACAAGATAATTGGCTATGTCTGTATACCATTGGTTTTATATTGCTATTTGGAACAAGTGCTCATCTGGAAATGTATCTTCAACCTGAGTGGTGTCTTCATCAGTATTTTATAGTCTAGACAAGTAGTCAACAACTACATTTGCCTTCCCTGGCTTATCAATGATTGTTATATCAAATTCCTGCAATAGTAAAAGCCATCTTGCCAATCTTCCTGTTATAGTAGGTTTGTTCATTAGATATTTTATTGCTGAGTGATCAGTGTGAACAAAAATGAGATAGCCTATGACATAGTGTCAAAATTTGTTCAATACATAAACTACAGCTAGGAGTTCCTTTTCAATAACTGTGTAGTTTAATTCAGGGCCATGGAGGCTTTTACTAATATAGTAAATTGAATTCTCAAGGTTAGTAGGCTTTTGTCCTAGCATAGCACCTATGGCATAATCTGATGCATCTGTATGGATGTGGAATGGAATATACCACTCTGGTCCTTTGAGGACTGGTGCAGTTGTTAGAAGTTTCTTTAGCTATAGGAAGGACTCATCACATGCTTGTGTCCATATAAATTTAGCTTCTTTTGTAAGTAGTGTGTACAGAGGACTAGCAATTTGACTTAAATTTTGAATAAAGCGTCTATAGTATCCAACATGTCCTAAGAAAGATCTTACATCTTTTTCCTTAGTAGGGGTAGGTAATGTGAGTATTACCTCAACTTTAGTTGGGTCCACTTGAATTCCTATTGCTAAAATAAAATGTCCAAGTACTACTCCTTCCTACATCATCATAAATCATTTCTCACTATTAAGGGATAGATTATGTTCCTTACATCGGATTAGCACATTTTCAAGATTCTTCAAAGCTTCTTCAAATGTCACTCCAAATGTTGTAAAGTCATCCATATATATCTCCATACAACCATGTGATATGTCAGCAAAAATACTAATTACAACCCTCTGGAATGTTGCTGGTGCATTGCACAACCCAAAAGGTAGGACTGAATATGCATATGTCCCCCATGCACATGTGAATGTAGTCTTCTCCTAGTCTTCTAGAGCAATAGTTATCTGATTGTATCCACTATATCCATCAAGAAAGGAAAAATACTTCTTACTGGCTAAAGTATCAAGTACTTGGTCAATGAATGGTAATAGGAAGTGATCTTTCTTTGTTTCTTTGTTTAACTCCCTATAATCCACACAGATTCTCCATTTACCCCCCCTTTTGGGCAATATAACCAAAGGTGATACCCATTTACTATCAGATATAGGATATATAAAGCCAGCATCTAATAACTTTTGTAATTCAGTTTTGACTATCTCCCTTAATGTTGGATTAATCCTCCTTTAGGGTTGATGGAGTGGTAGGCTTCCTTCATTTATATAAATCATATGAGTACATAGTATAGGGCTTAATCCCTTCATGTCTCCATAGTCCCATACAAAGGCTTTCTCATGTGTTTGTAATAGTTTGGTTAGTTGCTCCATCTGTTGTGAAGGTAGTTTATTATTCACATGGAGATTATGACCCTTAGAAAGCTCAATAGTAGTTTTAAGGTCAAGCACTAACACTTTAGGGATAGGACTTGTGTTTACTTCACTCGGTAGCAACTGATGGATAATATTGTGTTTTGAAGGTAATACACAGCTCTCAAAATTATCTTAATATGTGGTTAATTCTAACACATAACTTTCAAATATATATTTGATTACAACACAGCCATTATTAAGAATGCTCTGAATGACTTCATCTTCCTCTTGCAACTTTAGAAAAGATTGCCTATGTAACATCATGAGTTGAACCATAGAATTCAGTTCTTCTTCCCCATCTCCTAAATCTAGCCATATAGGTGTACTTAAATCTGGTTGTGGTTGAGCTAGAGGATACAATGCTAGTTTCTTAGTGGCTTGCTCATCTGAAATTGTCATGTTCCCTAATCTACAACTAATGTTTGCATTAGTTGTTGCCAACCATGGGCATCCTAGGATAACAGGGTAACCAACAAGATTGACCTTTGGTGATAGAATCATGAAATCAGCAGGGTACTCCCAAGAATCTAAGGCAATTATTATGTCTTATATCATTCCATCAGGGGTGACAGTAGAGATGTCTGCTAATTGCAATATTGTTGGAGTAGCTCTCAACCCTTCAATGCTCAATTTGTTCATAGTATCCTTGGTCATTACATTAATGGCATCACCTAAGTCTATTAATGCATTTTTGACAGACTGACCATTAATGATAATGTTCACAATTGGACTCCTTGGATCTGAATATTTTGGAATCACCATTTTTCCTAACATGATATCAGCCAACTATCCTATAACATGAACTATTGTAGGATCCTTTTTCTTTCTTCCAAGTTTCTTAAGACAAGCTTCTTTTATTACTTTTCCATAAACTAGGACATCCTTTATTGCTTGAAATAGGGAAATCTGGACATGCATGTTCTTTAGTTGGTTAATGATATCAAATGGTTGGTTTTATTTTGGTATGAGCTTGTCCATGCTAAGCCTCTAAGGAAAAGGTGGTTTAATTGATTTATGAATATTGGATGAGTTGGAAACATTCTTTGGGGTAACAGTATTTGGTAAAGCATTCTCTGGAATTGGTATTGATGTTGTAGGAAGCTCTGGCACTTCAATGATAAGAGGTGGTTCAGGTGCAGGCAAAGTAGTACCTGATCTTAAATGTATATCAGCTATGTTAAGTACATAGGCAGGGTACTGTTGAGCATCGGTAGCATACATTTGTTGCTATGGTTTTTGATTGTTAGGATTCGATTGTGGTTGAGTAGGTAACTATGTTTGCTTTTGAGGACCTATATTTGTAGGTGGTGGCATTATTGTAGGTATATTTGTTGGAGGTGGTAAAGGTGGATATCTAGGATTTGAATTAGGCCATTGCAGAGGTCCTCTCCACTGGTTAGTGGGCTACCAATTCCCTTATGGTTGTTTCCATTGGTTTGGAAATTTTGGCCATTGGGGTTGTTGTGGAGGATACCATTGATTCTTTTGATTGTTTGGCCAAGCATTATTCCAAGTGGGTTGATTATACTATGGAGGACTTTGGACATTCTGATTTTGCCACTAACTATTATAAGGATTTGAAATTTGTAATGGGTCTTGAGGCATACCTTGTCTTGTGGCCCATGGCCGACATTGAGCAACAAAGAATACTTGCTCATCCTCTCCTATCTTTAAGTATTCAGTTGGAAGATGTTGATTCTCCAGGTTTGTGACCAATTTGCACTGACAATCCTTCTCTTATTTGCGGCAATGAGGATAGTATTTAGCTAGCTATGCCTCGGCATTTGCATGTTTCTTCTTAGCAGTCATCGTGTCCAAGTGTGTAGTGACATCATTTATGATGTCTTGCTTAAAGTCTGACAATAGGTTTGAAATATCCATCTTTGAAATACCAGAGCCACTTCCTTTGGCCAGTGTTGAGCGAAATCCCATTCCTTTCTTCATGGCTACTCTAGAATAGTTCAGACAAATCTTCTGAAGATTATCCTAGGAAGATTGAGATATATCTCCTCCAGCCATGAGGTCCAATGCTTCAAGACAATTTTCATTCACTCCTCTTAGAGAAATCAACTTCTGTGAATCCTCTTGCAATGCATGTTGAGAGTTCTTTTGTAAGTTAAATAAGAAGCATGATATGTAGTCCTCTAATGTCTCATCTTCCCTTTGTGACATTCAAAAAATTTCATCTCCTTTTGAATCACTCCCCTTGCAGTATTCCTTATATTTCCTTAGAAATAAATCTCTCATCCCGTCCCAATTTTCTACTGCATTTGCTCCTAAGCCCATGAACCATCTGAGAGTTGACTCCTTCAGTGTCACTAGAAACAACTTAAGCTTATGAATATCAATGTTATACTCAAAACTTTGACATAGTATGTCAAACTTGAACAAAAAGGTGTCAAGATCCTCTGTAATTAGGCCATAGAACTTTGGTAGTGCTGAAGCAGGTATATTCTTGAGGTTAGGATTGTTGATAAGACTTGGAATAGGAAATGGAAATGTAGGAGCAGCCATTACTAGAGGTGTTGGATATTAAAACTGTGGTTGGAAAGTATTATTGACCAGAAGGTTTTGGATAGCAGGTGGTCCTAGAGTAGGATTATTATGGAAACTGGCTAATATTTTTGCAAAAGGATGGAGGTCAAATGTTTCATGAGTGTCTTCTTCTCTTGAAGATGATGCAGCAAACTCAGGACTTGCGTCGAGAAATGGTAACTCAAGTTCTTCAAATTCTTCTTTTAGTTTAACAGGTTCTTTCGAAAGAAATCTACCATGAACATCTTGCCTTCTTTGATGCATGTAAGTATGTTGATGATTTGTGAAGCAAGATCACAACTACTTGGTATTGACTAAAAATAGGAAACTAATCTGAAGAATAAATGACTCATTAAGGTTCCTAGTTTGACACCATCCCTAACAGCAACGCCAAAAATGAATAGTCTCACAATAGGTAATAATAATCATGCCATTGTCTCTCTTAAGATTGATATACTCATACTAAGGATTACTTTCCCCACCATGAAATGCATTTAGATTGTCAAACCAAGGACGCAGACTTGAAATGGGACAACACAATTTGTGCACTAAGTTCCTCTAAGAGTCATACTACATATGTTGTAGGAAGATAAAATGCATGAAATGAACCTATGCTATTGCTGCAGGAAAGTAAACACACTTGGATACTTAATGAAATTACTACAGAAAGCTTGTGAAATGAATCTAGTCTATCTACAACTCAAAACATTCACTATGTCTATCTTCTGCAAGTGTTGCAAGAACATCCACAGTAGTAATGTTGCAGGAGTAAAACATTAACTCTACTTGAAAGTAGGGAAAATGAAGAAAGAAAATATACTCTAACTTAATCTAATACACCTCCCAAGTGGGCCCCCTTGGTTGGCTTCTACTAACTACTAACACAGAAAATAATAAAAAATCACTCTTCCATTAAATTCTTCTTAACTAATTACATAACAATTGAACAACTCATGAAGAACAAAAAAGAGAAACTTCTTTTATACTGAATACATCATTCTATATTTTCTCATTACCTAACTAAGTCGATCAAATCCCTTTATAAAGAGGATTGACACTTATTGAAAACATAACAGAAAAGTCTGAATAAACCTTGCCAAATAAGGAGGCGGTAAAAAAACCATGACATATTACAATTACTGCAGATAATAAAATAAAAACTATGAGGAAATATAGCAAGACTATTTCCTATATTCTCTGGAACAACGGCTCCTTTCTAGGTGCAGCATATCCTTCGAAACTGTGTTGGATTCTTCTACCATGATTGGTCTTCTAACACTCCTTTAATGCGGTTGCACCACTCTTCGTACTGCTCCGTGTTTACCTAAAAGGTTAGTAACATTCGGTACACATATGAAAGTCAACATTTCAACTCCTACTCAAATGTTAGAACATAGCTTAAAATAACTATATGAAGTACTGCATTATATTTATAATAGTCAGCAAAACATGTCATTCAAGCTACCCATAAGCTTTGTGGCTTTAGTTATACTTAGCATAAGTTCACATAGGTATAAGTCATAAATGTTTTATAAATGTCTAACATAGCATAAAGAGTGTCAACAATGTATGAAGATTATAACAAAATTGAGACAATAATTTATCTCATTAGTTATCACAATGGATAACCATTGGTTCAACAAAAGTTATTCCAATATTTTTCAACATTTGTTTCATCCAAACAATTTGAGTGTAGTTAATTGCAACAATAGCATACTTAGATTCGATAGTAGATTGATCCATACAATCTTTCTTTTTACTTAGCCATGAAACCAACTTTTTCCCAAGGAAAAATGCACCTCCACTAGTACTCTTCATGCCATCAATATTTTTTACCCAATCAATATCAATATAAGTATGTAGTTCAAAGTCATCATTTCTATCATACCATAAACCATATTCCATTGTTCCTTTCAGATATCTAAATATCCTTTTCACAGCAACTAGGTGTGTCTCTTTAGGTTCTGCTTGATATCTAGCCACAATTCCAACAACATTAGCAATATCTGGTCTGGAGTGAGTTAGATATTATAGTCCACCAACCATTGATCTATACTTTCTCTAAAAAAGACTCTTTGTTTCATCATCATTTGTTAGTTTATGACCAGTTACCATGGGTGTACCAACTGGTTTATAGTCTTCCATTCCAAACTTTTTCAACATTTAATTAAAATACTTAGTTTGAGAAATAAAAATGTCATTCTTGCTATGATTTATTTACAGTCCAAGAAATAATTTCATTTCACCTATCATGGACATCTCAAATTCATTTTCCATCTCTTTAGAAAATTTCTTACACATTTCATCATTGCCTCTAAAGATAATATCATCAACAAAAACTTATATTATCAAAATTCCTTCTTCACTAGTTCTTACATACAAGTTACTGTTAGCATTACCTTTTCTAAATACAAGGTGAAGTAAGTACTTGTCCAACCTTGCATACCAAGCCCTTGGAACTTTCTTTAGTCCATACAGTGCCTTCTTCAACTTGCATACCATGTCTTCATCTTCGGATAGAGAAAATCCATCAGGTTGTTCTATGTATACTTCCTCTTCAAGATCCCCATTTAGAAATGCAGATTTCACATCCATCTGATATACCTTGAAGTCTTTGTAGCATAAGCCAGAAATAATCTCATAGCTTCCAACCTAGCAACATGAGAAAATGTCTCTTCAAAATCTATGCCTTCTTGTTGTGAATAGCCTTTGCATACCAATCTTGCTTTGTCTCTCACAACAATTCCTTCTTCATTCATTTTGTTTCTAAAAGCCCATTTAGTTCCTATCACAATTTTGTCTTTAGGTCTAGGAACCAATCCCCAAGTGTTATTTTTCTTTATCTAATCTAACTCTTCCTTCATAGATTTGATCCAAGATTCATCGAGCTACAAGCTTCATCAGTAGTCTTTGGTTTAACTTGAGAAATTAAAAAAAATTATTCCCTTGTCTTTGATCTAATCATTACTCCTTGACTTGTATTACCAATAATTTTATTTTCAGGATGATTTTTCTTAACATACCTCAGAGTCTTAGGAATATTAGTAGCTTCATTTATGTCAGCATCACAAATCTCATTTTCACATTCAGTCTCAACAAGTTCTTCTTCTTATGTAGTAGTAGCCTCCTTGATATCTGTACTTTGATTACAATCACACATTCTCTCTTGTATCTGAAACTTTTCATCTTTCTTCACATTGTTACTTTCAATCATCTTCCTTAATCTCAAGTTAAAAAAATTGTAAGCCTTTCTTTTAGTGGAATAACCAAGAAAAATTCCTTCATCACTTCTAGCATCAAATTTCCCTATTTCATCATCTCTTTTGATATAGCATTTACTACCAAATATTCTGAAGTATTTTACAGGAGGAGTATGATGAAACCATAATTCATAAGGAGTCTTATTTGTACCTTCTATGATTTGAATTATGTTCAATGTGTATACTGTTGTCCCAACAACTTCTCTCCAATGCACATGGGATACATTTCCTTCTAGCAACATTGTCCTAGCAACATCCAATATTGTTTTGTTCCTTCACTCTGCTATCCCATTTTGTTGTGGAGTCCTAAGAGCAAAAGCATGCCTGTGTATTCCATGCTCTTCACAATATGAATTGAATAGATCTAAAGTAAATTATCTACCTCTGTCTGATCTCAAACATTTTATCTTTAAGCCTGATTCATTCTCTACTTTTGTTTTGAATATCTTGAATTTATCAAATGCTTTTGATTTCTCTTTCAAGTAAGTGATCCACGTCATTCTAGAAAAGTCATCAAAAAAAGTATAAAGTATCTTTCACCATAGTATGATCTTGTCCAAGTGTAGGTCCACATAGGTCTGTATGTACCAGATCCAACTTTCCTTTTATTGTATATGATTTACTTTTATAACTGCTTCTAGTCTACTTTCCCATAACACATTCTCTACACAAAGTGTTAGATGGTTTTACAATTTTCGGTAGGTCTCTTATTGCATTAGTCAATCTTTCCTTCATAATATTATCAAAATTGACATGACAAAACCTTATGTGCCATAACCAATTATCATCTATCTTTGCAACAAAACAACAAGCTTCAGATGTGTTTAACTCAAATACATTACATCTGGTTTTAGTACCAGTTGCAATCAAGTTTCTTGACTTACTTTTGATAAACCATTTCCTACTAATGAACTTTAATTGATATCCTTTGTCCATTAGTTGTCCAACACTCAATAAATTATGCTTAAGTCCATCAACAAGTAGTACATTGTCATTATTAGTCCTTCCATCCAAAGAAATAGAACCTACTCCTATGATAGGTTTATGAATATTGTCACCAAATCTTACAACACCACCATCATACTTATTTAATTTAACAAACTTATTTTTGTCTCCAATCATATGATGTGAGAAACCACTATCTATAACCCATTCAAATTTCTTGTCAGCATGTGATACTAAAGCTTTTTCCTCATGTACTGGTTTTTCATCTTTAATAGCAATAAATCCAATCTCTTCATAATCACAATCATCATCATCAAAAATACCTTCACTAGCATAGTAACATTCTTTTTCCTTTGAGTACTTAGGCTTGAAAAACTTAGGTTTGTGCTTAGGAACTCTCATAGGACATCTAGATGCAAAGTGACCTATCTTATTGCATGAAAAACATTTCAAAGGTAACTTTCCTTCAAATTTACCCTTACCTCTTTTTTCTCTTCTAGTGATCAGGGCAACAAGTTCATCTAGCTTTCTTTCTTCTTCTTTTATTTGTTCTCATTCATCAGAATCCTCACCAAGCTCTTCCTTTATATTACCACTGCTAGAGCTCATAATTCCAAATATTGTTTTGTAGATGCCTTGAATGTTGTTTCAACTTTAGGTAAAGAATCTCCCAATTCTACAGCTTCAAACGTAATTAAATTTGCAATCAACATTTCTCTGCTAAAGTAGTCAAAGGTATAATCTCTTCTATAGCTTGAAATTTGGTTTTGTAAATAGGTCTCAATGATCTAAGGATCTTCACAATGAATTCTTCCTCTTCATAAGTGCCTCTGGAATTTATGATTCCAATCACAACCTCTGTAACTCTTTGTATGTAAGCCCTAATGTTTTCATCTTCTTTCATTTGTAACGTCTCCATCCTTTTTTTCCATTTCTATAATTTTTTGTTGCTTAGAAAACTTATCTCCTTCATACAATGCTTCTAGTCTTACCCAAATTTTGTGTGCTGAATCCAAATCTTTCACCTCAGTAAATTCTCCTTCAGATAGTGCACTGATCAGTGCTTCCCTTGTGACCATGTTATAAGAAAATATGTTTTTTTCATCGTCAGTAGCTCTGTCTAATTCATTCGCAGTCTTTATGGTTACCTCATTATTTGTAATCATCTAGTAGTCAATGCTAAAACATAGCAAATGAGTTTGCATCTCGTTCTTCCAACTGTCAAAATTTTTAGGATCAAATTTTGGACTATCCTTCCTATAGAATGTCATCTCCAAGATCACCTCAAGTTGTTAAGCTTTCTCTCTAAGGAACAGTAGCTCTAATACCAATTGTTAGGAATAACAGTCCATCAATTCAACTAAGAGGGGGGGGGGGGGGGTTGAATCAGTTGTATGAAATATTATTAAAATTTAAACTTTGAATAGTAATAATACCAAATAAATGAACACAATGAATGCCAACACAATAACACAATATTTTTTGTCAAGGAAACCCTCTTAAAGGTAAAACACCGGTGGGAATTAACACCCACTAATGATGTACTGAGAGTATAGTATCCTTGTTAAAAGATCTAGCCCTATTAGGAGCTGATTAAAATATTATAGTACATAGTCCTTGTTAGAGGATAAACCCTTTTAGGAGTCAAGAAAAGTAGGCTCACTACCCAGAGAAGGTTATGACCACCTTCAAAAATCACTTTTCGCAACACAAGTGTATGAAAGGAAATACACAATCCTTGAACTATTTGATAGAAATTGTCTTTGCTTGATCAGTTCCAATGAAGTATATAAGTTATCCTCTACTCTACATCTAGCAGATACAAGCTCACAGCTTCCACAATCCTCTTTTTCATCACATTCATACTACCATATATTTTCAAAAGAAAAGATCTTACATATATACCTTATTACAAAATAAATGATCAGGTCAGCCAATTAGGCTTTCCTAATATACAAATAATTACACAAATCCTTGCTAAGATATGCATGGTATCTAAAACAATTATACAAAATTATATCTCAACAATTAAGGACCAACATCTATAATCCATGCTCATGATTCATGATACACGCTACAACTCTAAATTCAGCTTCCAAATAGGTCTTCTCCAGAACACACGCCATAGCTAATGTCATCATTCTTTACGTACCTTGCTAAGATCAGCGAACATTCTTCAATACACTATATGTCATCCCTTAAGCTCGCATACACTGAATCCTCATCACCTATAAGATATACTCAAAACTCAGAGACTAACTCTATCAACTTCCGCTGTCATAGTCCAGTAACTAGTCTTCACTAAATCTTTGGTAATTCAACCATTATGCAATATTACATCATGCAATCGTAGAATAAGATCTTAACACCTTCATGTACACACAACTATGTTCACAAGTTTTGAAACATTCATACGGTGTTCGTACACTGTAATAATCATCTTGTTCTCTTCATAGAAACATATGTTGACATCAGTGACAAAATACAAATGACAACAACAGTAATTCCAACATCACTCAACATGATAATGTAGTGATTAAACATATTAAATGTATCCATCAATCTCCCAATGCATTAGCAATATCCAACACTTTTGAGAGTGTTCCAAATCATGTATCCTTTATCCTCAAGACTATAACGAGGGACCTCCTTACCCTCCACACCACCCAAATACTTTGTGAATAGAGGTAAAATGGTATCACACCTATTCAAATGTATATGTTGTATGATGTGTAATGTGTGGGGGAAATATTAGATCCACTCCTAAATGCAAATTCTAAAAGGAGAGATCCAATTTGATCAACCAAAAGGTTAATGCACAATCGAATCAATCTATGGAGAATATGAAAGAGAGAGAGAGAAAACCCTATATTTCCCTATGGTAGAATTGAAGTGTTTAGAATTTGAAATAATTGAAATGCAAGTAATAACCTCAAATTAGGGAGAATCTAGAAAATGCCAATTTTTTATGTCTATGTGTACTTTTGGACAATTCTGCAACCTCTTTCAGACTAGAAATGTCAAGACGAAGAAAACCCAGAAACCTTTTTCCAAGATGAGATCAAGTCGACTTTGACCCTCATAAAAGGTTAAGGGCTAGGTTCTTTATTTGAAGGTCGATTTTGATTTTGTTCGCAGATCTCAGAAGTTCACCAAAAAGGGTATCAAAATTTGCTCTCAGATCCGAAATCCCGCACCTATACCTACAAGAAAATGGGGGTTTTTGTTGTATGGGGGGTTTGCCTTGGTCAAACCCCAATTTAGGAATTAACCTTGAAATTGAATTGAAATGTAGTGTGCATAAACAAAGTAATTGAAACAAATCACCTCGCTTATGTTGAAGTCCTTATAGAGGATTTGAATCCTCAAATCCATAAATAGGAGTGCTTCAATGGATGTAGAATGAAT